>OZ019949.1:8289645-8295535 GCA_963970385.1 Theonella swinhoei | reverse complement strand
GAGGAGAGGCTCTTGATCCAGTCATCAAATAAGGGATAGTCTTCTTCGTCAACCTAATGAAGTGAGGGGTGGAAGGGGAGAGAGGAGGAAGGGAGAGAGAGGGAATTAAAGAGAGGGAACAGGGGAGAGAGGAGGAAGGGAGAGAGAGGGAATTAAAGAGAGGGAACAGGGGAGAGAGGAGGAAGGGAGAGAGAGGGAATTAAAGAGAGGGAACAGGGGAGAGAGGAGAGAGAGGGAGAGGGAGAGGGAGAGAGAGGGAGAGGGAGAGGGAGGGAGGGGAGAAAGGGAGAGGGGGAAGTGTACATCAATAGTCACACCTCCACACCTCCCATCACTCACCTCCCCCGTCACCAAACTCTCTCCCTTCACTCCACTCTTGTGTTCCACCAACACCAACGGTGCCCCTCCCTTTGCAGCCTTCGAGGAGCTACTGGGTGTACGAGGCATACCAATCCCAGTCCTCTTCTGGATCTTACGTACAGCACGTTTGATACTCGGCCTCCTTTGCTTGTGCGGTGAGTGTGTGACAGGAAGACTTAGTGTGTTCGACCTGCTCTTGGGAGAAGGCTGAGGTTGCGAGGATTGGATTAGTTGCTTTAGAGTTGACATCTCTGTTTCCATGGCATCAATCTGATAAGGACATTCATTGACACACGACAGAGTAGTGACAAAACTAGATTCATACTTAATCAAGTATATACATGTGTGTGTGTGTGTGTGTGTGTGTGTGTGTGCGTGTGTGTGTGTGTGTGTGCGTACATGTACCTTTCCAGCTGCATCGGCCAATTTCTTTTCCGCGGAAACCTTCCCTCCTTTTGCCTCGTCCACCATCTTGTACGCTTCCTGCAATAACAAGTACCAGTGGGTGTGCTGCAGGATGTGGGCACCAGTAGCTGTCTGGTTTATTGCCATCCTATTCATTGAGGTGTCCTCCATTGCCTACTAATTACTGCTATTGTGACCAGCTGGAACCTGAGGTTTTTAAGGATTCAGCCTTTTAAGGTTGGAGAGAGAAAGAAGGGATGGTGGGTTCGAAGCATACCTACATTTGTACACGACTTTAATCATCCACGAGATGCTTAGAAAGACAAGGCAAGGCAACACAACACAACTCGCCCAAAGCAGTTATATGCCTCGTGTGGGACACGACCCACTACCATCCACTTTGTAGGCGATGTAAGAGTATCGTTTGGGGGAGGGGCTTCTTATTGTTCACTCCATCACCCCTTTCACTCCATCACCACTCACACACACACTGCCCCACTGAAGCCCTGTGTGGGGGTGCCACACGTACAACTACAAATTGAATCCTGTTAAAGTCAGGATCCAGCTGTAATATAGTGTTATTTGGTAGTGTGATACAACATGTGTTTACCTACATGTACATGTACATGTACACAAATGTCGTGGGTTCCAATCCCACCTGAAGCAATCAATTTTGCTTTGAAAATGATGGCTTCGGGCGAGCTATGCTGTGTTGCTTTGTCTTTCTGTTGTGTTGTGTTGCCTTGCATCTCGATTTCGTAAGCAGTCAACTTTACAATACTGTCTGTCTGAGTTGCCTTTCTCTCCTACTTCTTCGTACTTCTAACACAGCTAGTGTGTTATGACATGTATTTCATGTGTACATGTACCTCAAATAGGTTTTCTGTGAGCTCGTGAATCTCATTATCCATGTTGGATCTGACACTACGCATCTTCTCGTTCTCTTCCTTGACCGTAGCCAACTCCTGTAGTAGTTATGGCAACATACATGGATTACATCTCGATGACATCATAGATTACATCATACTTGTAGCATCCTACACAGCAATGTACTTATATAGAGAATGCAGTACATCAATAATGTAATTGATACATGTTCATGTACAAGCCACACACATATCCAACAGAATTTATACAAACAAGTACAAGCTCCTGTAGATGTGTAAACGGATAGCCTGTACAGTTTGTACAGTGCAAATGGACTACATAGATTTGCAAAATTAGGAAATTCTTGCAGCCATGATGCAAGTCTGATTGTATGTACTACATACCATCTTCAAAGTGACCACATGCTCTAATAATGTCTTGATCAACTCGTCGCTGTCCGTATTAGCCGAGGCCTGACTGGTGTCCTGAGGAGGCAATAGCTCTTGTTTCAGATGCTGGTGAAGTGGAGGAAGAGAAAATGTGTTGAATTAATTTGAGTCGGTGGACTGTATATATGTAGTGTGTGCGTGCGTGTGTGTGTGTGTGTGTGTGTGTGTGTGTGTGTGTGTGTGTGTGTGTGTGTGTGTGTGTGTGTGTGTGTGTGTGTGTGTGTCCCAACCTCTACTATAAGCTGCATGTCAAGAGCTTGCTGTGAGGAAGAGAGAGGTAGGTCTTGGGAAAAAGATGCACCTTCAGACGAAGAGGTATGATCTGCCAGAAGAGAGAGAGGAGAGAGAGAGAGAGAGAGAGAGAGAGAGAGAGAGAGAGAGGTGTCTTTATCGACATATCCCTTAAGAGGGTTGTGTTGTAAGTTCAATGGAGTTGGGATCTGAAGATGTGTCCCTATTAGAGAGGTGTCCTCATTTCAGAGGGTGGTATGTACAGGCTTCAATGGAGTTGGGACCTGAAGATGTGTGCCCTCATCTCTAATGTAGACATACCATCAGATCCATTAGGAGAGTATCTTCCGGAGTGGTTGGATGAAAACGACTGATTTCTCCGAGGAAAGGCTGTAAACACAAAACATCCTCACATCACACACTGTAATGATAGTAGTTCCAGTTCCCACCCAAGGCAATTAATTTTCTCTGAAAATGACCGTCTTGGTTGTATCTCATTGCACTACTGTATATCCCACTGTCCTGTACTCTTGTACCATTTATTTCAGAAAGCTTGACCAGTGGCATGGGGGGGGGGGGGGGGGGGGCAAACAGCATATATTAGAAATCTTTGGGGGAGGGGGGCAACATTAAAACACATGCAGCTGTATATGAGGAAGGTTTGTTCAACTTAATGGGGGGCAAATGCCCTCTCTTTCCCCCTAAAAAATCCTGATAGTCAATGTTTACAGCTATGGAAATCCCAGGTAGATGTTTTCATTAAGAAATGCTTGTCTTCACAGCCTCAGGTCTATAAATATCATGTACATGTATGATGTAATGATAAGATTACATCAACGAAGTACATGTAGAGTGGTGGTCATACTGGCACTAGATTTTCCATTGGGGAGGCGTCTCACTGGAGCTTCTTCCACTTCCCCACGCCCCTCCTCCTCATTACACACTGTCACACCCTCCCCCTCCTCCCCGTCACCAGTCACCTCACACACCGTCACACGTACTGGAGACTGAACTTCGTTATTCTGAGACTCAGATTTCGATTCCTGTACCACTTGTGGAGGGTTGCCATTCTTGTGTCTCTGTATAGAATGGGATTCCGAGTGCGGTGGTTTTTCGTCATCATAATTTATAACTGGTTCAGTGATACCGTTGAGGGAGAGGGTTGGAGGGTGCTGACCAAGTACTGTAGACATTGTCGTACCTGTGAGTGTGTGTGTGTGTTTGTGTGTGCGTGTGTGTGTGTGTGTGTGTGTGTGTGTGTGTGTGTGTGTGTGTGTGTGTGTGTGTGTGTGTGTGTGAGTGTGTGTGTGTGTGTGTGTGTACTCACATGTCACTATGCTATGAAATATATATTTCTAAAAAAGCACAATGCATGCATCAATGAGAGAGTATTGAGCGATGAGGTAAGTCAGCTCAGCTCAGCAAATTAAAGCAAGGCTGGCTTTGTCTCTACTGCTGTATATGCAAAGAGAGCCAGACACAAGTGAGTTGATGAGTGCATTACTCTAACAGATGGGGGAAGATTGCCTAAATAAGGTTTTAGAGTAGACAGGAACCTTTCTCTACAGAGGAAAGTGTCCTGATTAGTGAGGTGTCCTGATACAGAGGGAAGTGTCCTGATTAGTGAGGTGTCCTGATACAGAGGGAAGTGTCCTGATTAGTGAGGTGTCCTGACTCCTGGCTACATTTGTAACCCGGAGCGCGAGGCACGTCCCTCATTCCAGGATACAGGGTAACATAAACTATAAAAACAACACTAGTACTTGTTTTCACAAACATTTCTAAAGATATGCATGCATCCGTTCTGTTTCTTTGGCAATCCAGAATGTTTTCCTTTCCGTTGAGCAAACTTAGCGAGGAGGAAGGGGGGAGCAGGGGAAACTTGCATGTATCAACACATAATGCACGACAAAAAAGAGCTACTTGTGTACTTCTGGGGAAGAAGTCTGTAGTAACTTATCATGGCTTAAAAATTCGTGTTCATGGTGGTTGAAGACCCTAAATATAGCAGTTATCCGAGCAGACAGTTACATTAAGACGGTAGCTTCCACTATTACCAACCTCCCACACACCTCATTTGACGTGTTGGAGGTTACAACTCTCAGCCGAGACGCGTAATTGATAGTAAACTAAACGACACAAGTATAAATATAGCCGTCGAAGTATTTTGTACTTATAACGACATGAAACGCGGCCCCAGGCAATCTAAAACGTTTCAAAACGCTTCATACTGTCACATACAAGACGGTAAACATTTAGTATAAGCCGCGGAGATTACCTCTCTGTCTTGGTGTGCCTTTCAAAGCCTCCTCTTTCTCCACTTGGGAATCTCGCTCCTTCCGTTGTACTTCAGAGGTGACAGAGAAAGCGAAGACTGAACCGATCACCCTATTTTGAGTATACGGATCCGTCACATGTTAAGTATGCGGAAATTAACGATGGGCGGGGCTCCACCCTTGCAACGCGGCGCGTGCGTCAGAGGAGGTACGACACTAAAATCGATGACGTAATGAATCGCACGAAAGAATGCAATTACCGATGCCTACCGCGAGGCAAAGCCAAAGACGTAGACCTCTTCAGTTCATTGCATAGTTTAAGAGAGCTATAGTCAGAATACTATCCAAACTCGGTAGAGAGATAGACCATAGGCCAAAGATAGGTGCAACTGACAAATCTGAGTTAAACTAGATATCCACGAAGTGCTACATGACTACTTCCCGCTGTAAGTCGCTGGAACAGTAGGTGTTCGCCCGGGTTCGATTCTTTTTCTTGAGGTATAGGCTATGGTACGTACAACTGGCTACTAGCCTTTGGGGATCCTCGCTTTGCGTTGCTTCAGCAGACGCTGGAAAATGCCATGTCACGCCATGTATTTTCAACGGAAGAAAGGTTGCTGTGTCAGCAAAAATTGCAATTAGACTGCGATCACGTGATACTGTCGTACCTCCTCTGCGCGTGCGTAGTCTGGCGTAGCCACACCCTCTCATAAGCGGGAGAGAGCATCAACGACTTGTGCAGACTGTCCAGAATCTGGTCAATCCAATCAGATTACAGAAGAGCCAATTATAACATTCCATGCTTACGCTGAACCAGGCTATGGCAGTTTTCTGAGAGAGAAGTGGCTGCATCACGAGCTGAAGCACGCTCGTTAGGGTATTTGTACTTGAAAGAACAGCTGCTTCGACCTGTATCAAGGGGGTACTACTGCCAGTCTTACACCTTGCGTTGCTGCCTGTTGAAAATTAGGCACACACGTAATATATGGTAATAGCACCAGTATACTACTGTACTAGTAATTATGTTTCTAGAGGTTTGCGCACCGTGAGAAATCGCTACCCCCTCGTGAGACCGTGAGACACACCTTGAAATCGTGAGTCTCACGGTCAAATCGTGAGAGTTGAGAGGTCTGGTACGTATCCCTTGTCTTCTTTGTGGTAGTGTGAACTCTGTACTCTGAACTATCCGTTATTGTCATGCATGCATAATTTCCACATGGTTTGTAATCATTTTCTGCATATAAGTAAGTTGTGTATGGTCATATCATAATCGGTGGGCGTTAATAAATGTTTTTACACTTT
>OZ019949.1:8182145-8279645 GCA_963970385.1 Theonella swinhoei | reverse complement strand
TCTCCCTCCATTCCTCCTCTCTCCCTCCCTCCCTCCCTTCCTCGCCAATCCACACCTCCCTTCCTTCCCCTCTCCCTCCCTCTCTCCATTCCTCACTAATCCACACCTCCCTCTCTCCCTCCCTCCCTCCCTCCTCCCTCCCTCCCTCCTCCCTCCCTCCCTCCCTCCCTCCCTCCCTCCCTCCCTCCCTCCCTCCCTCCCTCCCTCCCTCCCTCCCTCCCTCCCTCCCTCCCTCCCCCCCTCCCTTCCTCACCTCCCTCTCTCCGCAGGACTCCAAAAGATTTGTCACCCTCATAAAGAACAGCATGAAAGAACTAAGAGATCTATTTTTAGACAAGCTCTGATACTATTTATAGCACTTCCTCACAAACACCTCAAAGCACTTCTTGTTGTGTTGCTGGTCACATAATATCTCACATTATTTATTTTCTTTATTTACTTATTTATTTACTTATTTATTTATTTATGTTGCTCTTTATTATTAATTAACAGTTACTTAATGTTTAACAAGTACTGCTATAAATTAATATGTACAATGTACTGTATACAGGTATGTATAGAGAATCAATTTCGTGATTGCACATGGTTTTGTTTTATAGAGAAATGTGTATAGCAGATTAGCTAAGGAATTTATGGAATGAAGGTTTTAAGAGAAAGGAATTTGAAACCCACTTCATCAACGTATACTTGTATGAGACGAACTACACATGTACACAGGAGTAGGGTGCTGGATGGCCATGCATGGAGCCTTGAGAAGTGGTCACCACATGTACGTAGCACACCAGCAAAAAAAAGATGCGGAAAGAAGAGAAAAAAGTTTCCGTGACACCCCACCCCAAACAAACACCCAAATACACACATCAAAGTCACCAACACAACACACACACATACACAGTTGAGTAGGAGACTAGTCTGGTAGCCAGACCCTACATACAAATTACGCCCATGTGGTAGTCGCATGTGCTATCGGAAAAGAAGCCCATGCCCAGCCTTGAGAACTGAGGATGGTGGGTTAAAGATCTTTGACGGTACATTCACTAACTCTCACTACACACATATCCATGCGCATACGTTTGTTGGATGTTGCCTAGAAACTAGATTTTATCACATTTTTAGCAGCTTATTGCGGGCTAAGGGATGGGTGTGGCCGAGTGAGACTTGGACAGTCAAGTTGCTAGACTATAACATCCAATAAAATAGACCATGTATCTCATGCACACCAACTAAGGTCATGTAACTATTACAGAGGCAGAGACAGCGTATTAAAAGTAGTGGGGGGCTCGGGATTCATGAAGTGAGGGGTTACTTACATTCACTCTGAATACATCTAACATAGACTATTAGTATTTAATATGTTCTTCATCACAACCTCCAATTTTGGGGGGAGGGGGGAGCTAAGCCCCCCTATCAAAAAGTGGGGAGCTCAAGCCCCCCCCCCCCTGCCCCCCAGGTTCTCTTCCTCAGTACTATATACGTGATTGGCCATAGGTTACATGTACATGATGAGAAACGGCAAACAATACACGTGGCATGTATATACATGTGTATTGTTAGTCTGACATGTATATTTGAGGCTAAAATCACATGATCACAGATGGCAATTGAGATATGATTTTGATTTCCTGTATGATTATCACAACTCGTGGTCGAATACTGTAGTTTCCATTTCTAAAGTCACTTCTTGTAATTCTTTCTCTTCTTTTTCGTCATTTTTCATCAATTTTTTGTTATGGTGGTTCAACTCTTCCATGGCGGTGCTCTCGTATCCTTGGTGATAAGCTCCACCCCCATCTGGGCTAATTGCAGTATTGTTGATCTCACCGTCTCCAGTGGGCGGAGTCAACACGTACAGTGTTCTTATAACGACAGCTGCCTTTTCCTCATCTCCCATTCTGAGCCACTTACGACCGAGCTTCTCCGGTATATGCAGCTGTTTGCCAAGAGTTTCAAATGTTCTGCTGAGGGAGAAAGGCACCGGACGAAGAATGATATTGTATGTCAAGAGGGAAGCAATCAGTATCCCAGTCCCCTGGTAGATAGTATAGAGCCTTGTTGGAGAGTCTTCAATGGTTTTTGTGATGGGGAGTGCTCGGAAGAGTACCACTATTAGTCCTTCGTAGAAAATTACAAGAGGTGTTACGATTACCAAGCTCAACATGATGACTCGAGT
Organism: Theonella swinhoei; assembly: GCA_963970385.1. NCBI lineage: Eukaryota > Metazoa > Porifera > Demospongiae > Tetractinellida > Theonellidae > Theonella > Theonella swinhoei. The sequence continues at coordinate 8,277,475 of OZ019949.1, read as the reverse complement.
GTTGAAGGGAGTACCGATTCTTCGCCGACAAGCGTCCCCGTCAGGATAATGGACAAGGTCAGGGTTCAGTGCGTGTGGAAAGTTTTTCGGTGGCGAGGCAGTTCGAAGAACCATGTGTGCGTAGAACTGCCGAAATAGAAAGTAGAACAGGAGAGAGGTCAGGAAGTATGCTATTAAAATCGACCCAGCGTGATGGGGGTCTGAAACGAACGAGAAGAGGATGTAGGGAAGATGGTTAGCCAAACACAGCAGAGGAGAAACAGTCACCGACACGAATAGGGAGTGGATCTTTGTCGCTTTGACAGGCTCACAGAAACGTCCTTTCGAGATATGTCGACAATCTGAATGGAGGCTGGAGACCAGGACGAAGATGACCCATACCATCGCAGCCAGGTCGATGATGACACCTGTAACTGTGGTGAGGTAGAACCCAGTCCGGGTGGGGTCAGAGTATAGATCGCTTCTAAGTGTCGAGACAAATGCAAAACAGTCCAGCACAAACACAAATATTGTGAAGAGAACCGATATTTGGACTATAGCTGCCATGTGAGGGTGGTTAGTCTCGTCACGCAACTTCTGTCTTGTCTTCTCACCTAGCAACAGATGTATTGGGTCGCAAGTGTGGATCACTAGTACCGTGGCAATGGGGAAGATGATAAGTGCAATGTGGATCCAAATGCTGGAAAATTGACTTTGGAACTTATCGGAGGCAATTTCTTCTCTGCTGGCTGCAACAGCTGTGTAGAGGTCGGATATACGAAGTGGGTTGGAGGTGATGGAGACCCTTTCTGCCTGGGCGTAGAGTTTGAGCTGTGTAGGGAGAGAGGGAGGGAGGGAGGGAGGGAGGGAGGGAGGGAGGAAGGGAAGCAGGGAGGGAGGGAGGGAGGAAGGGAAGCAGGGAGGGAGGGAGGGAGGGAGGGAGGGAGGAAGGGAAGCAGGGAGGGAGGGAGAGGGTGAAGGAAGAGAAGGAGGACAGGGGAGAGGGGGAGGAGAGGGGGAGGGAAGGAGGGAGGGGAGTGAGGGAGAGAGGGAAGGAGGGAAGGGAGGGAGGGAGGGGAGGGAGGGAAGGAGGGAGAGGGTGAAGCGTGGGAGGGAGAAGGTGAAGGAAGGGAAGGAGGAAGGGGGAGAGGGGGAGGGAAGGAGGGAGGGGAGTGAGGGAGAGAGAGAGGGAGGGAAGGAGGGAGAAGGGATAGAGAGGAAGAGAGGAATGAGGAAAGAGACCATGTAAGATCAATATGGAGTGCACTGAATCCCCCTCACTGTGATTCTGTTTACAATCCTCACACACAGGAACTAATCTAATACCAACAGCCGATTCTCAATTGACAACTGCCAAGAAGTCAGTACCAAACAAAACCGCACTCACTCTCTGTGTCAACAGTTCCATGAATTCAGACCTAGTCTCGGCACAGTCTTTGGTTAGTCTCAAGTCCAGTTTCCCCTCACGGTAGTTGAAGTTGGAATGGAACAGAGACGTATACTGCAGAACATCTATAGGCTGGATGAGGTACAGCTCAGCCTCAGACCAGAACCAGACAGACTGGTTCCGTGTGTCGCCAAATGTGTATGTCACTGTTACAAAAACTGGCAGGGCACCACGAGGAGGGTAGAATGTCTTCAGCAAATTGTACCTGTTTTGCTCATGCGATAACATATCCTCTTCCAGCACTGTGAAACTAGTGGTACAGTTTCTGTTCACAGCAGGAGATAGTTCTGAATCATCTCCTCCACTTTGACATTTTGACAGTGTGAGGAGGTGGAGAATGTGAAGAATTAAAGTGATGGATAGTATTGACGTTGCTTTACAACACAACTCCATGGTTTACACTCTATATTGATAAACAACGAGAGATAAAAAACAGAGGGAAAAGTTTTTACTCTGAAATCTTTACTCTATAAAATACCATTTTAAGAACTACAATATTCTCTATATAGTTACATCAATAGCTGTACTGGTATGTGTTATTACCAAGCCCAAGGAGTGTAATATTACATAATACACTTTGATAGACATATTTCATCATGTGAGTGGTATTTTTTATTTCCTCTGTGGTCTACGACTGGGATTACAATGCAGTATTAATACAGTAAGGGATGCTATAGACCATTTTTTTCTCACCTTTGCATGTAGAAATCTATATATAGCTAGTTGTCGAAACTGCAGCACTTTACATGCGGTAAGCAGTTACACTGATTAGATAATGGTGGCGATGGTCTCAGCTAGTCTACGCTATGTTTGGTGGCTCGTCGTTCTGTGTGTTCAACCTAGCAACCACACCAGACAATACCGTAGACAACTAGTTACGTACGCACTAAGTAGCACAGTACGTATGTAGATCTAGGTATAAAGCTGGGGATAACTTACCAGTGATTTAATTGACGAATCAACACACTCGCAACCCTCGATCAGATGTACACTACTACAAATAGCTACCCTCGCTCGCTCGGAAGCTACAGCGCATGCTCGCGATCGGAACATGTGCGCGCGCGCGCAGATGAAATGAAAAAAATTCTGCATCTACTTTATCTTGGTCTTAGATTTATCCAGTGACAGCCTTTTTGATTGTCGCCTTGGCTACCTTGCGGTTCCACCCCTTGATCTTGTAGATAATCATGAAGATAGCCAGGACAACAAACAGTAGCACAGCAACAGAGCAGAATGCCTGCATGAGGGGTGGGCATGAGAACACTTTGTGGACAGATCATTAGGACAGTTGTATCACTAATTGTAACTATACTAATGTTATAATAACTGTTATGGCATGCATAAAACCTCAATAATGTGGTTGCCCTGTAAAAAAGAGGCATCATGATTTCAGGGGGTGAAGTGTACGCAGGCATAGATAAAATGATATCATGTTTATCAAGTACCCTTAGTTCAGGGTCTCCTTTATGATTAAAGGAGCTCATATAATTATACACTTACAGCACTGGCTATCATGGATATTTTAATTTTCTTCTTATCATCGATGCTGTAGGAATCCCATTTGTAACCGTACAAACCCTGCAACACTCCACCAGCAACGTGACCTCCAGCCAGCACAAAACTGACAACGATGTCCTGTAGCATGGCGTCAACACACAGTTAATACTTCAGCTCCTAAGCATGCAGTGAAGTTAACAACACACACGTTACTCATTGCACCACTGATGCGATATAGCAGGAACACACATACACCATACAGGATATTACTATCATGAGTAAGGCAGGCTGTAATTCTCTTGTGATGCATGTAGATAATGGTTCCATAAGCACTAATGGTTTTGTAACAGGACCCATACATAAAGTATAGCCACATTGTCTAGGGCAATATAGCTATTGGGTCATTAATTCTTGATCTGTTGGATAAATTTGCTGCATCATCAGTTATATAGTATACAGTACCCAAATATGCATTAGACACATATAAATGATGTAGTACAATACCCAAATATGTATCAGAGACTCACAATATGCTAAACAAGCAGTGTATAATATGGAAGGTAGCAGGAAGAAAAGGTGTATAAAGTGCACAAGCATATATATCTTAGCATTACAGCCAACAGGCTACTTGCATCCTACAGCTCTGAAGCTGGGTTAATATATGTATTTAGTAGTAGGTCATGTTGTTTCATATTAGCATTACTGATAAGGCAACAATTATGCCAACCTGCCTTCAATAACCTGTGATTACTAGGGAAAGGATAGAGATTTATGAGCTCACAATGATGAGGAAGATTTTGATCTTCCAATTAATGATTCCAATGTTTAGGAAGCGGAGGAGAATCGTCAGAACTTCAATGATGATAGCCATACCAGCTACTGCAATCACCACACCTGTATATTGAGGCCACTCGGATTTAGCAACTAGACGGTCAATGACAAGAAACTATTAACCTGTTGCTATATAGGTTTTGTCTACTAAGTCATTAAATCCTTCGGAATCCTCCTGTTCTTCCTGTTCATCAGTCTCATCTTCTCTCCTCAAGGTTACCAGGGCAATCACAGCAGAAATCAATGCTGGTAGGGATCCAAGCTACAGGAAGAGGGCACATTTGAGAGAGATGTAAGTGCTGTTCTGAGCGTCGGTGCTGCTCACCAGAGGGGCGAGGATGCGTAGTATGATCTCAATGCGTCCTCCCCAGAAACTCACGATGGCTAGACCAGGTCGTGGCCCCAGCACCATACCCGCCACTTTGGCAGCTAAACCCATTCTTCGTTAGTGTGATCGACTACACAACTTTTGAATGATTATGCGGCTTCGAACTACTACACTATTTCAGACCTCTATATCACACATGCGCACAAAAACTAATGTGCAGAGCATATATATGCATAGCTAGAAAGAACTTACCAATGAATCACACAGAAGCTTTAGATCACGGGGTATTTTAATTACCTCGCTCATGCGCATGCTCTGTAGCAATTAATCATGCGTTGAAATGTCAATTCATGATTGTATATCCCTTTCGATTGAGTTCTAAGACAGAACGAGTGCAAAGGTGACACGGAGCTCTTCATATCTCCGCTCACGTCCGCATCACCTGTCGTCGCTACTGGCAACCCGTAGCGCCGCCTTGACCACACCCCTCCATTTGAAAATCTCCGCTTTTCCCCGGATCCTGGCCGATTCACTCGGCCGGGTCGTGCCAAACCGCCACCGCCTGGCCGTCTAGTCTTGCTTAGTGCCTTCAACAGTTTATCACACTGCTGCTAGGCTTTTTTGCTTTTTTTTTTCTGAAAGTATAGATGAAAGCTACTTCAAAGCTCCAACAGCATGACATGTATTTTACGCTATTCATTACAAAAGTGCGCAAAATTGCGCCCTTTTGTAAGCGAAAGGGATATACCTAGACTAGCTACATGATTGTTGTAAAAACTGAGGAATATTCTTGTCACTTGCAATTGTCTATTAGCACTTTTTCTTTGATATGTTGAGGCCACCTCATCCAGTGACAGCCTCCTTGAGTGTCGCCTTGACGACCTTGCTGTTCCAATCCTTGACCAAGAAGATGGTCTGAAAGACACCCAGGATCACAAACAGAATCACAGCAATAAAACAGAACACCTGCAACCAATAAAGGAAGATAAAGAACACTATCACACACAGTATTCCTGTAACTATTTAATATCTTGCGGTAGCTATAATATACATGGATTCTAAGAATCTTGACACCAAAAAGTAAGTGGCATGTCTTGATTTCAGGTGGTATGTATGATGTGGGTGGTAAATGAGAAGCTATCTACTGATAAATATAACATAAGATGGTGTCTTATTTAGTTCAGAATGCTGTAGCCAAAAGGGGGTGATATATAATTATGGACTTACAGCACTGGTTATCATGGATCGTTTAATGGTCCTTCCATCATCAGAGTCATAGTCATCGTCATTCCATTCCTCACCATAGATACTTGTCAACACTCCACCAACCAAATGACCCCCAGCCACCACAAAGCTGGTAATAATACCCTGTAGTGTCATAGCTAATCGTTATAATTAGCTCTAGGAAGGGGGGCTTAGGGGTTAATTTGTAAGGGGGTTGCAGGCAAGCCATTTTTGACACTGCATGTGTCTGTGGGAGCAGAGTCCTATGCCATGCTACTGATTTGATTTGGTAATGCTACTATTGTGTGGCATGCACACACACCATTTATATAGTTTACAATATCATGATCATGTCAGTCTTCAAGGTATGTATAAATTAATTACTTTGTGGTTCAAATTAACTTTGAGAATGTTAGTAGTGCAATACAATATACATGTATAGCTACCTTTGTAACTTGAGATATGGTCTATATACATGTACATGTTGAATTAATTCTTATGCAGAATATTGCAATTGGCTTCTATATATTAACATTCTCAGTTGCTGCAGTGGTAGTCATTTATCAACACTACATGTTTCGTATATGAGGTATGTAGCATAGGCAGAAACCAAATACGTATCAGAAGCTATGAAATGTCACTATAAGATGAAATTATATAGATGGAGGGCAATGCATATCACTGGTTGTCAGGAATCGAGCAATTAAGTTATGTGATCCATGTTCCAAGGCTTGGTTTTTCACTACCACATCCCTCCTTTTTTTACTGCCCTTTCATAGTCAAGAATATCAGGTTTTATATACAAAGAGTAACAGAAGTAGTGTGAGTTTGACCAAGGGATCATTACAACTAGCTGACTACATGTCTATAGTTCCGAAACTAGTTTCAGAACATTTGTTGGTATATACCTTGTTACTTGCATATATATATGTTGCATGTCACAGGTGTATTTGCATGGGCCCTGCAGCAAATATGCCTGTGACATGCAACATATTAGTCAGTGTCTAAAATATTTTTAGCTAGTGTATATATATAGCATTTCTTTTTCTGTGGTTTCATACTTTGAATTATGTTGTGTGTGGGAGTTGCATGGGGGAATATTAGCACACAAAAAGTGACTCAATGGTAGAACTTTGCCTAGATATTACTCTAAGCTACTACCAATTAGTTGCAGATACATACTGCTAGAGCATGTCAAGTTTGCATTCTTGAAAAGCAACATGCACACATGTGTGAATCTACCTTCTAATATACGTGCAGTTACTAGAAGACAGGTGAGGGATAGAGATTTAGCTCACAAAAATGAGGATTATTTTGATATTCAAATTGTAGCATCCAAAGTTTAGGAAGCGGATGACAACCAGCAGTGGCTCAACGATGATAACTAATGAAGTTACAGCAATCACCACACCTGCCAATGATTCAGCATAGAGTTAAATTTTAATAGAAATTTTCCGTGTGAAAAGAAAATTACCTGTTGCTGCATAGGTGTTGTCTCTCAAGTCAGCTAGATCATTGTCCTCCTGATCATCAATATTATCAATCCCTTTCAAGGTTCCCAGGGCGACCGCAGCGGAAATAAATGCCGGCAGAGATCCGAACTAACTCAACACAGCACATTTGAAAGAGATGGGTCATTATAAAGTGCGGCGCCGGAATGTCGGTGCTTACCAGGAAGACGACGATGCGCAGTATGATCTCAATACGTCCTCCCCAGAAACTGACGATAGCCAGACCGGGTCGTGGCCCCAGTGCCTGACCCGCCACTTTTCCAGCACCACCCATTCTTTGCTAGACGTAGTTTGATAGACTCTACAACTTGTGAACAACTATGCAGCTTCGAGCTAGCTACACCTTGTAATATTTAGAGAACACTTCCCAGTGCATTATGCGGTTTAGACTTAGTGCGCGAGGAGAATGCAATAACGCTCGAGGCACGAGCAGTAGGAGAGGCATAGAGAGTGTTATTGCATTCTCCGAGTGCACTAATGAAACCGCATAATGTACTGCACAGAAAAGTGTGCAGTTATTTAAAACGGTAGTCATTGACCAAATGGAAGAATCTGATTGGCTCTAGGTCACATGACCAGCACTAAATATCCCTTTCAATTGAGTTCAAAGGTGACACGGAGCTCCTCATATCTCCGCTCACGTCCGCGTCACCCGTCGTCGCTACGGGCAACCCGTAGCGTCACCTTGACCACACCCCTCCATTTGAAAATCTCCGCTTTTCCCCGGATCCGGCCGATTCATTCGGCCGGGTAGTGCCAAACGGTCACCGCCTGGCCCTCTAGCCTTGCTTAAGTGCCTTCAACAGTTTATCACACTGCTGCTAGGCTTTTTTGCTTTTTTTTTTCTGAAAGTATAGATGAAAGCTACTTCAAAGCTCCGACCGCCACTTCCAAGTGCCGACCGGGCCGACCACTTCTGAGAGTGCGTGGGAGGTTTTAATGCCGACATGCCGACAATGAATTGCAGATCAGTTCAATATTACATGTATTTTACGCTATTTCCAAAAGTGCGCAAAATTGCGCACTTTTGTAAGCGAAAGGGATATGCATTCTCCGACCATACCATAAGCTGCGTTTACACGACGTGGATCCTGATCCAGATTGAAATCTGTAGAACCTGGTTTTGTGTGTAAACGGGATGCAGATTAGCTTTGACCACACGATCATAGTTGTCCAGTGCTGGTGTCAGCAGTGCTGCCATTGGATTCGGAAGTAGGTACCGCGCTAGCTTGCGTAAGGCCTCTGCAGCATTTAGTAATGAAACTGAATAGTAGTCCAGCAACCCCCTGCTGTAATCCACCTCTTTGAGTAGGATTAGTTGAGCTGGATTATAATCCAGATTTGTCCGTTTACACGTAATCTAATCTGGATCAGGATCCGGATTAAGAGCGTTGTATAAACGCAGCTAGAGATCGAAGTTATTGCGCATGCGCAGCGAGAGTTACTGTAGTCGCTCGTGTGTGTGTGTGTGTGTGTGTGTGTGTGTGTGTGTGTGTGTGTGTGTGTGTGTGTGTGTGTGTGTGTGTGTGTGTGTGTGTGTGTGTGTGTGTGTGTGTGTGTGTGTGTGTGTGTGTGGTATGGAATTGTGACTATAGTGGAACACCATTGGGTCCAAAGGAAGTGTCCTGATTAGTGAGGTGTACTGATTAGTGAGGTGCTTTACTTAGCTTGCTCTAATGGATGGATAAAATGTGTCGATCATCTGATTAATAAACTTCAATTTGACTTGTAATATTAATGGTAACACTCCCTTAAAATCTGCCTCAAAATCAGGACACAATGATATCATTTACTACTTCTTCAAAAATGTAAAGTATGCCTTGATATTGAAACTAAAGAAGAAAGCAATACATGATTGACCAGGTTGTGGTCCCAGTATCTTACCAGCCACTTTTCTTTTGCAACTAAGCCTATTCTTTATATATAAAATTAGTGTGATTAACTACACAACTACTTACAACTTCGAGCTGCTACGTACTATATATAAAGTAATATGCTCACGAAGTTCTATAAAATACCTTCTTTCTCGCTTAGCTCATGCTCTGTAGCACTTGATTGCTCATGTGTTGGAATGTCAATTGTATATACCTAGCTCTAGCTACATGATCGTTGTAAAAACTGATTGTTACATTTGTCTTTTGTCTATTAGCACTTTGATATGTTGAGGCCGCCTCATCCAGTGACAGCCTCCTTGAGTGTCGCCTTGACGACCTTGCTGTTCCAATCCTTGATGAAGTAGATGATCATAAAGACAGCCAGGATCACAAACAGAATCACACCAATGAAACAGAACACCTGTAACCAATGAGGGAAGAAAAAGAACACTATTACACACTATTCCTGTTTATCTTGTGGCAGCTACATGTATACAAGGACTCTATGAATCTTGATGCCATGAAGTAGTGATATGTCTTGATTTCAGGTGCATGGTATGTATGATGTGGGTGGCAATTGGGGAAGCTATCTATTGATAAGTAACATAAGATGATGTCCTATATATGTAGTTCAGAATGTATTGAACCTTGATTACAGGTAGTTAATGTAATTATGCATGGACTTACAGCACTGGCTATCATGGATCGTTTAATGGTCCTTCCATCATCATTGTCATATTCATCGTCATTCCATTCATCACCATAGAACCCCTGCAACACTCCACCAACAAAATGGCCTCCAGCCAGCACAAAAGTGACAATAATGTCCTGTAGTATAGTAATTGTTATAATAGCCATAGGAATGGGGGATTAGGGGCTAAAGCCCATCCCAATAATTTGTAAGGGGCTGCAGGCAAGTCATTTTTGACACTGTGTCTGTGGGAAAATAGCTCTAAACACCCTTAGGCTAGTGCACAGTCAGCCCCACCAAAATCAACTACAGTGATATACAGTCTTAATAGCTACCTCATCTCCCAGGCATGTAATAAAGTAATGTGCCAGGCCACTGATCTGATTTGGTAACCCTACTACCACTGTGTGGCATGCATGCACACACACCATATAGTCTACAATATATCACAAGTAGCTTGTCTATGACAGTCTTCAAAGGTATGTAGAAATTACTTTGTGGTTTAAGCTTCACTTTGAGAATGTTAGTAGTGTATTACTCAATATGTGTATACATTTGTAACTTGAGATATGGTCTATATATACATGTTGTCTTCATTCTTAGAGAAATACTTCATGCAGGATGTCAGCTTCTAGTACTTCACATTCTACGGTTGCTCCACTGGTTGTCATATCAACACTACATGCTACGTATATGAACTATGTAGTGTAGGCAGAAACCAAATATGCCAGAAGCTATGGAATGTTACTATAAGACGAAAAGTTAGCTGGAGGGCAATGCATATCAGTGGTTGTCAGGAATCAAGTAATTAAGTTATATGATCCATGTTCCAAGGCTCGGTTTTCGCTACCATCTTCCTTATTTTCCTTATAAACACTTTATTGACCATTCATAGTCCAGAATATCAGGTTTTACAGACTACTAATGTATTGTAAAAAAGTGCTTTGAGTAACAGTGCAATAGCAGTGTGAGGTTGACCAGGAGAATACAAGGGATCATTACAGCAAGCTGACTACATGTATTCCTTTGTCCATAGTTCCGAAACTTGTTTCAGAACATTTGTTAGTACCTTGTTACTTGCATTTACTTGTAGCTACATATTGCAGTTAGAGCATGTCCAGTTTGCATTCTTGACAAAGGCAACACACTTATGTGTGTCTAATAGGCCCATACGTACATGTAGTTACTAGAAGAAGGGTGAGGGATAGAGATTTGAAGCTATTAGCTCACAATGATGAGGAATATTTTGATCTTCAAATTGACGAGTCCAATGTTTAGGAAGCGGAGGACAATCACCACCACCTCAATGATGATAGCCACAGCAGTTACAGCAATCACCACACCTGCAATTATTCAGCATTGAGTTAAATTTTACATCTTATATAGAAATCATTTCTGTGTGAAAAAAAAAGAAATTATATACCAGTTGCTGCATAGGTGTTGTCTCTCAAGTCGGCTTGATCATTGTCCTCATGATCATCAATTCCATCTATACTCTTCAAGGTTCCCAGGGCAATCGCAGCGGAAATCAACGCCGGCAGAGACCCGAGCTACAATAACACAACATATTTGAGAGAGATGGGTCATTATAAAGTACAGTGCAATGTCAGTGCTTACCAGGATCGCGAGGATGCGCAGTATGATCTCAATGCGTCCTCCCCAGAAACTGACAATGGCCAGACCGGGACGAGGCCCCAGTACCTGGCCCGCGACTTTTCCAGCTAAACCCATTCCTTGCTAGACGTAGTGTGATTGACTATACAACTTGTGAATGACTATGCAGCTTCACCTTACACCGATATATGCATCTTGTGCTGTAGATTTCCGTATATATATCATTACGGCTCGTGCGTTACGTGTCCATGATCGTCCATCCCATCCCGGAAGTTATTTATCACGCATGCGCACCTATTATTACATATACAGTATCTGGTAGTTTTTTGACAATTAACTCTGCGAACTTATCGGCTTCAGTCGAATTGCAACGAGTTTGTTCAAGAGAGTTCTTGTGAGTTTTGTTCCTGTTGATAAACAATGATGCGCTATAATATATGTGTATACATATGTAGCGTTCCCTAAATAGTTGGCTGCCCTGAAAAATTAAAACAAGGGTTATGGTTGTCTCAGTTACACCTGTTGCATACATGTATGTGATAGCTATTTGTCGTGGGAATGCGCTATATGCATTTACAGTGTTCATTTCCACTTTAAAGGTACAACTGTATATGTATTATAGATCTACATGTACATAGAACACTGGCACACAATAAATAACAACTCTTCTGCCACCCACTTTGAAGACAGTTATTCATTTTAGTAGTTCATCAAAATAATTGAATACTTTATACTCCTTCCCATCTCATCAATGATATGAATAATATAGTCACCTAGACAACTCCATTAATTAAATACTTTTGTGAGTTAGCCTCGATCTCAGACCCCCCCCAAGGAGAAAGGTACTGTACGCGCATGCGCCAAATAATTAAGTACGTCATGCAGAGTCTGTTGTAACATATAATTTGATCCATTGGCATCACAGTGTGGGGAAAGCACTAGTATATATACAGCGTTGAGAAAATTAAGACAAGGGTTACCGTGTTGAGAAAATTAAGACAAGGGTTATGGTTGTCTCAGTTGTTACTGCTCAGAAATAAAAGCTGTTTATTTGTCCTGATATTATGCACTAGATCTATATGCATTTACAATGTTAATTTCCACTTTTAAAAAGGTACAACTACGTATTATAGATTTATATATACATAGAACTGATACATAGCTTAGCTTAAGCGCTTAGCGCTATAGCTGCGTGAACGCTTGCGCATTGCGCGCGCAGCGAGCGAACCCCGCCACCGGTACCGAGAGTTGGCGAGGATACGAAAGAGGAGGCAAAGGGAAAGAGATGGCCTCGAAGTGCGGCCAAGTTTTAGTTTGGTGGATACTTTATTAAGCTTACTGTAAAACTGACTTGACCTGTCACGTCGTCGATGGTCCCGCGCCAAAATTGGTCTCCTGGAACATCTACAGCAGTCGTGATTGGTCCCCCCCTGCCACGCATGGTCCCCTCACCTGAAACACTACATGCGTTAGTATTCCATACGGGATATGGTCTCCGAGCAGTTCATCAGTGTGTTTTCTACGGCAGGCCATAACTTACGTGCCCGATCAATGGTGTATAGGCCAACTGTGCTTGCTCCTTGTTCCACGCATTGTGCGCTACAGTAGCGATATCCGTACCACGTATTGAGCCTTAGTAAGTTTTGGAAAATCATTGCATACCTTTCATCTCATAAATGATATGAATAATATAGTCACCTAGACAACTTCATTAATACTTTTTGTGAGTTAGCCTCGACCTTACGTAGATCCCCAAGGACAGAAAGGCACAATACGTGCATTTGTGCGCACGCGCCAAATAATTAAAACGCGGAGCATGCAGGGCTAATAGGAATACGTTGATCCTTGAATCATCTTTGAAACCAGTTTGTGAGTAACTGAATTATTACGTAGATATTCATCCACATGCTATTTCCTGCAGATTAGTCCTAGTAATTTTCTATTTTTACAGCTTTACCTATTTCCACATCAGTCCCTGACAGAATCTGTCGTAACGTATAACTTGATCCATTGGAATCACACAGTGTTGGGAAAAGACTATAATATATAATCCCCATACACAGTGTGGAGGAAGTGACTAGATAATTCTTGTGCATGTGCACTCTACACAGAGTAAATGTAAGGTATATTAGTGGGAAAAGAATATCGGTAAAACAAAACCAAGTCCATGGAACTCCTAGTAGCTGCCAAACAAGGTAGTCTTGGTGTAGTGAGGGCTCTTGTCTCTCATCCATCATGTGACCTGCTAGCCAGAGATGAAGAGGGAAACACTGCCCTACACATTGCAGCCAGTAGAGGACACCATGATGTGGTGTTAGAGCTAGCTAGCAGGTACACTGCTCCTTCTGGTGAAGTATATGCAGGTGTTAATAATGAAGGACAAACCCCTCTTCACTTAGCTTGCTCTAATGGATGGATAAAATGTGTCAATCATCTGATTAATAGACATCATTTTGACTTTAATATAGAAGAAGTTAGTGGCAATACTCCCTTAAAATCTGCTTCAATAGCACGACACAATGATGTTATTTTACTTCTTCTTCAAAACTGTAAAGTATGCATCGATATTGAAACTAAGGGAGAAAGCAACCTTAATCAAGAGAATATCAGTATTACAGGAGGCAGTTCATGCTTGCTAGCAGCAGCCAAACAAGGTAGCCTTGGTGTAGTGAGAGCTATTGTCTCTCATCCATCATGTGACCTGCTAGCCAGAGATGAGGAGGGAAACACTGCCCTACACATTGCAGCCAATAGAGGCCACCATGATGTTGTGTTAGAGCTAGCTAGCAGGTATACTACTCCTTCTGATGAAGCATGTGCAGGAGTTAATAATGAAGGTCAAACTCCACTTCACTTGGCATGCTATAAGGGATGGTTAAAATGTGTTGATCCTCTAGCCATCAAATTTCCCAAGGAATTATATGTAAGAGATAACAATGGAAATACTCCAATAATGACTGCCTCTTTGGCAGGCCATAAATCACTTGTTTCACTTCTGAAAGAGCGATATAAAGTGGACATTGACTCAAAGGAAGGTGAGCTATCAAGTAACAAGGAAGATAAACACAAACCAAAGCCATCTGATCGAACCGAGGCAAGCTCTTGTCTTTTAGCTGCTGCTAAAAAAGGTAGTCTTGATGTAGTGAGGGCTCTTGTCTCTCATCCATCATGTGACCTGCTAGCCAGAGATGAGGAGGGAAACACTGCCCTACACATTGCAGCCAGTAGAGGACACCATAATGTGGTGTTAGAGCTAGCTAGAAGGTATACTGCTCCTTCTGGTGAAGTATATGCAGGAGTTAATAATAGAGGTCAGACTCCTCTTCACTTAGCTTGTCGTAATGGGTGGGTTGACTGTACACGAATACTGGCTACAATGTTTCCAGGAGGTTTAAATGTGAAAAATGAATATGATAATCTCCCTCTCCATGATGCAGCATTGTTTGGTCATGGCAATGTAGTTGACTGTCTGTGTGAAGAGTTTGGTTGTGATGTAGATTCCCTTGGTCTATGTAACAGAACCTGCTTGTTTTTGGCTTGTACTGGTGGACACATGAAGCTGGTGCGCAGTCTACTAATCAGGTATAGCTGTAGGAGAGATGCATTGGATGATATGGGTGGATTAGCATCAACTTGTGCTGCCTTTTATGGTCATACACACCTTCTCCAGATGTTAATTGATGAGTTTAACTATTCTCCAACTGCGGTAACACTTAGAGATAGAAGCAATCTGCTTCATCAGGCATGTGCAGGGAAGCATTATGAAACAGCAAATATTCTCATTAGCAAATGCAACCTTGATCCTCTATCAAAGATGATAGATGGATGCAGTGCTCTTCACTATTTGTGTTATGATATATTTGAGAACATTGGTAACTTCCATACTCCAGCTGATGTAGAAATCACTACATTTGTAGATCACTTGATGAGTCTCAAGTGTGATCCTATGGACAAAGATAATAAAGGTCGAAATGCACTTCATCATGCAGCTCTCAGTGGTCAGACAGAGGTAGTCATACAACTGGTCAGGAAATACAAGTGTCTTGTGGAATCCAGAGATAATAATGATGACACTCCACTCCATTATGCTGCTGAAAGAGGCCATGTCCATGTAGTTGAGGCTCTGTTATCTGAGCTGGCAGCAGATGTTGAGGCACGCAACAAACAGAATGACACAGAATTGAATGTAGCAGCACTAAATGGCCACAGTAATGTAGTGACTCTTCTTGTAGATCGGTGTGGATGTAGTCCCCACACAAAAGGCTTCAACAACAGAATGCCTCTCCATCAGGCCTGTGCTGGTGGCCACTTGGAGTTGGTAGAGAAACTGATTAATGACTACCACTGTGATCCCATGGCCAGGGATGACAAGGGACTCACTCCACTTCATATTGCTGCAATGGCAGGGAAGGAACTTGTAGTGAGGAGACTCGTCAGTAATTATGACTGTTCTGTGGAATGTAAAGATAATACTCCACTCCATTATGCTGCTGAAAGAGGCCATGTCCATGTAGTTAAGGTTCTGTTATCTGATCTGGCAGCAGATGTTGAGGCACGTAACAAAGAGAACAACACAGCATTGCATGTAGCAGCAGTGAATGGTCACAGTAATGTAGTGACTCTTCTTGTAGATCAGTTTGGATGTAGTCCCCACACAAAAGGCTTCAACAACAGAACTTCTCTCCATCAGGCCTGTCAAGGTGGCCACTTGGAGTTGGTAGAGAAACTGATTAATGACTACCACTGTGATCCCATGGCCAGGGATGACGAGGGACTCACTCCACTTCATATTGCTGCAATGGCAGGGAAGGAATTTGTAGTGAGGAGACTCGTCAGTAATTATGACTGTTCTGTGGAATGTAGAGATAATGATGATAACACTCCACTCTATTATGCTGCTGAAAGAGGCCATGTCCATGTAGTTGAGGCTTTGTTATCTGATCTGGCAGCAGATGTTGAGCCATGTAACAAAGAGAACAACACAGCATTGCATATAGCAGCAGTGAATGGTC
This sequence comes from Theonella swinhoei, assembly GCA_963970385.1. Taxonomy (NCBI): domain Eukaryota; kingdom Metazoa; phylum Porifera; class Demospongiae; order Tetractinellida; family Theonellidae; genus Theonella; species Theonella swinhoei. The sequence goes on along the minus strand of OZ019949.1, from coordinate 8,261,467 downwards.
ACAGTAATGTAGTAACTCTTCTTGTAGATCAGTTTGGATGTAGTCCCCACACAAAAGGCTTCGACAACAGAACTCCTCTCCATCAAGCCTGTGATAGTGGTCACTTGGAGTTGGTAGAGAAACTGATTAATGACTACCACTGTGATCCCATGGCCAGGGATGACGAGGGACTCACTCCACTTCATATTGCTGCAATGGCAGGGAAGGAACTTGTAGTGAGGAGACTCGTCAGTAATTATGACTGTTCTGTGGAATGTAAAGATAATGATGATAACACTCCACTCCATTATGCTGCTGAAAGAGGCCATGTCCATGTAGTTAAGGTTCTGTTATCTGATCTGGCAGCAGATGTTGAGGCACGTAACAAAGAGAACAACACAGCATTGCATGTAGCAGCACTGAATGGTCACAGTAATGTAGTGACTCTTCTTGTAGATCAGTTTGGATGTAGTCCCCACACAAAAGGCTTCAACAACAGAACTTCTCTCCATCAGGCCTGTGGCGGTGGCCACTTGGAGTTGGTAGAGAAACTGATTAATGACTACCACTGTGATCCCATGGCCAGGGATGACGAGGGACTCACTCCACTTCATATTGCTGCAATGGCAGGGAAGGAACTTGTATTGAGGAGACTTGTCAGTAATTATGACTGTTCTGTGGAATGCAAAGATGATGATAACACTCCACTCCATTATGCTGCTGGAAGTGGCCATGTCCATATAGTTCAGGCTCTGTTATCTGATCTGGCAGCAGATGTTGAGGCACGTAACAAACAGAATGACAAAGCATTGAATGTAGCAGCACTGAATGGTCACAGTAATGTAGTGACTCTTCTTGTAGATCAGTGTGGATGTAGTCCCCACACAAAAGGCTTCGACAATAGAACTCCTCTCCATCATGCCTGTCAAGGTGGCCACTTGGAGTTGGTAGAGAAACTGATTAATGACTACCACTGTGATCCCATGGCCAGGGATGACAACGGACTCACTCCACTTCATATTGCTGCAATGGCAGGGAAGGAACTTGTAGTGAGGAGACTTGTCAGTAATTATGACTGTTCTGTGGAATGCAAAAATAATGATGATAACACTCCACTCCATTATGCTGCTGAAAGAGGCCATGTCCATGTAGTTAAGGCTCTGCTATCTGATCTGGCAGCAGATGTTGAGGCACATAACAAACAGAACAACACAGCATTGCATATAGCAGCACTGAATGGTCACAGTAATGTAGTGACTCTTCTTGTAGATCAGTGTGGATGTAGTCCCCACACAAAAGGCTTCGACAACAGAACTCCTCTCCATCAAGCCTGTCAAGGTGGCCACTTGGAGTTGGTAGAGAAACTGATTAATGACTACCACTGTGATCCCATGGCCAGGGATGACAAGGGACTCACTCCACTTCATATTGCTGCAATGGCAGGGAAGGAACTTGTAGTGAGGAGACTTGTCAGTAATTATGACTGTTCTGTGGAATGCAAAAATAATGATGATAACACTCCACTCCATTATGCTGCTGAAAGAGGCCATGTCCATGTAGTTAAGGCTCTGCTATCTGATCTGGCAGCAGATGTTGAGGCACATAACAAACAGAACAACACAGCATTGCATATAGCAGCACTGAATGGTCACAGTAATGTAGTGACTCTTCTTGTAGATCAGTGTGGATGTAGTCCCCACACAAAAGGCTTCAACAACAGAACTCCTCTCCATCAGGCCTGTCAAGGTGGCCACTTGGAGTTGGTAGAGAAACTGATTAATGACTACCAATGTGATCCCATGGCCAGGGATGACAATGGAGCCACTCCACTTTTTATTTCTGTAACCTCAATGAATAAGAGAGTTGTGACAACATTGCTACTGAAATACAATTGTTCACCACATATTTGTGATGCTGATGGTAATACAGCATTACATGCATTTTTATCTCAAGGGGATAAAGATATGTTAGAAACATTTGTTGATTTGATTGGAGCCTTTCCTTCTATTAAAAACAATGAAGGTAAAACACCCATTGATTGGGATCCCATCGTGCTGCCTTTCACACCAAATGTCAGAACCTGTGTTGAATATCTCTCAAAGCATGCAGTGGGTGAGTATCGACATTCCCCTCAAAAAGTACTAGTATTTGACAAAGAAGTGGTGTCATCATTGAGTACATATTCTTCCTACTCACTACTGTCTTCTCCCTTCACCCAGTCCTGTGGCCTATGTTACATGAAGGATTTAGTTGGGACTGACATCTGGGTATGTCATGCTGCACCAGACACACAGCATACCTCTGTACTTCAGACATTACTGTCAGGCCCCATCATTATGGCAGTAATTACTGTCAGTTTGAACATATCTACTAATGATGCAGTAAACAAAGTGCTTTCTCAAGTGTCTCTTACAAAGCAACTAGCCAGACAAGATACTGTTCCATTAAACATACTCCTTACTGCATCTTCATCTTTCGACCAGCTAAGCCTGTTCAATGATATTTGTATGGATGTTATTGAGAATGGCAACATGGATACATCCATTCACTTTTCACAACAGTTTTTAATATGTGAACCTGAGAAATATGAGGAGAGACTATATCCAGTATTATCAAAGTTTATCTGTGACTCTGTGAGCACAATACGTAATCCAGATATACCAGAGATTACCCATGGCTCAATATACCTATTGAAATATCTGTATCTAGAGAACCATGGAGAGTCTTATGTAACATTTTCTGATTTATCAAAGCAGCTTCAAAATGAACGAATAATGGAAGAGGGACACCCTGAGCTAGTGCAGTCCTGCTTACGACAACTTGATGAACAGGGATATGTAATAACAACAGGCACTGTGGATGATCCTATTCATATTGTATTGAATCCTCTCCATATGCTACAGACAATGGATGAGTTCTCACATAATGTCTCAGATCCACATGTACATGCTGGTCTGTACTCTCAAAAGTTACTTTCTTCTCTCCCTTGCATTGGACCCCTCATGACAAAACTTGGCCTGTCTATGGCAGTCCCAAGTCCTTTGGTAAACTTAGTGATGAAAGAGAACATTGAAAAACATGTTAAAGATCAATTTTATTTCTCACCACAATTTGCTACTTGCCACAGGCAGGTCAATAATTGGACATGTCAATATGGTGAAGTGTTTTCTTGCGGTCTTTGCATCAGTCCTGTTGGGCGGGGCACATCTTTTCCATCTCAGTTGATATCAACTATTTTTCTTAAAGCTATAAAGTATTTCACTGATACCTTCGTGAAGGCACCATATCCTCCATTAGATTGTACACTATGGAAGGGTGGTATACAGTGGATGGCAAATAATGTTGAAGTATTGCTGGAGGTTAGAGGAAATGGAAACTGTATACTAATGATGGGGAGAAGTGATGTATCTAACCAGTTACAATGCATGGATATGTTTGTCAAGGTAGTGGATATGGTGTTGGATGTAAAGAGTGATCACTGTGGTGGTATCCCTCACAAGTTTGAAGTGCTGGATCCAAATGCTCTTCAATCACGATCTATTCCACCTGCTAATGACTTGCTGTGGTGTGATGCAAGCAGTGCCGCAAAGGCTCTCAGAATTGGCAGAAGACACATCCAAAGTACATGTAAATCTAAACATTTCCCTGTTGAGAAGTTAGACTGGCTACATCGATTTTCACTACAAAGTAAGCCTTAACTTGTTTGATCACAATCTTGCATGTACTATTTCATTCTCAGTATTATTATATTCATGTACTATCCACTTGCAGACAAATTGTTTCCAATGGTCTATAAAATTGTCTCATCATTTCTTGAAGGAGTGACTGTGAGATGGAATGACATAGCCAGAGAATTAGGCCTGTTAGAACAGACCATAGACAGGATCAGCAATGCTCATCAGAGTAACGCAGAATTTTGCTGTAAAGAATGCTTGATTGGAAAAGAATTTAAAATGAATTGGCACTCTCTCACTGAGGCACTAAGGAAGATACACATGGAAGACCTTGTTGATATGATTGGCAAATACTGGGGTAAGCTAATGGAAATTTCTATTGGACTATTTTGTCATTTAAATCTCTTTTGCTATATACAGGGCATCATGTAAGAATTCAGACAATGCTGCATGATGACAGGTTAACATTCACTAGTATTGATGCAACTGCTCAGCAGCAACTTGCTGTGATAGTTGAGCCACATTGGAAACACTTAGCTCCCTACCTTAACCCATCTGCTTCAACTGATCCTGGAAATATGGAGCCGGTTATTGACCATTTGCAGAGATGGAGAGAGAGAATGCACCAAACTTTTGGAGATTTGTCAGAAATCTTGAGCCATCTCTACATACAGCCACCTCTTCCTACTGATGTTCAACTTCCTGTAACATCTCTCCCTCCAAGAGATCCAGCTGGTGTGTCTAATTACATTTTTTGTTTTGTGATATTGTATGAACTACCATTATTCTAGATCCTCCTCCTTGTCACCATTCCTGTCCTGAGTCTCTCTCTGAGATGTGCTCCACTGCTGTTCACTCTGAGAAAGTGGACATTGCTGGGAAAACAATTGAGTGTGAAGACTTGGGGTTTTCAATAGCATTCCCTCCAGGAGCAGTCATTTCTCCTGTGACAGTCTCAGTGTGTTGCTCCTTCAAGCGTGAGTTTTCTCCTCCTGATGGCTACCAGTTTGTCAGTCCAGTGTACATACTTCATGTTCATCCTGAGACCCAATTCCTAAAGAAAGTGACACTCTCACTACAACACTGGGCCAAGTCAGATGGATCTCACCTCTGCTTTGCAACTTGCCCATTCCCAAATGATTATCACTCCTACCCCTTTGAAGTGAAGGATGGAGGGGACTTTGCCTCACATGGACATTATGGAAGAATTGAAGTTGATCATTTCTCACTTGAAGCAGTAATAAGAGTAATTGGTAACACCTTCTCATGGATGTCAAGTGTTCTGGCGGGTAGTGTAGGTATGTAAGTTGAATTGTTATCTTCATACTAGCTACTGTAGGTTTCAATGCATGTGTATTTCAGGGAGAGATCAAGTGTCAGAAGAAGCAGGTCCCTCTGTGCCTCATCCTGTAGTAGATGAAACACAAAATGAAGAAAATCGCTACAGGGCATCATTAGTGTGGCCACTGAAAACTAAAATCTCTGATGTAACTGAATGGCTCTATGCAATATTACTTAGTTTGGATCATAATGCTGTTTTAACAGTAAGTGTTTAATGTAGTTTGATGTACATAGATCTAGCTGTGGTGCTGGTAATATTTGTAGAACATGGTTAAGTGGATGAAAACCGAATTTCCTAATTTTATATGGACATCCGATGTGCAGAGTGTAGAACTTCATACTATGGCAGAATCATTTATTGTTGAACCAGAAGCAGTGGATCAAGATATAACCATTATAGGAAATAATACTGTAAGTATTTCAAGCAGTTCAGTATGGCCCATATGTACACATACATTTGTATTTGTTGTTATTACACATATTTGTTTTAGATATCAAGGAAAGATATAGATAGAGGTTGTAATGATTCCCCTCCTCGAGTTTTTCTTGAGGCAAAAGCAAGTAATTTCACCAGTTGTTCGGTAACCATAAAAAATGTGATAGGCTGCAAATTCAAGCTCACGGCACCATCAGGAGTACAAACAGGTTAGTTTTTCATTGACTTCACAGTCTGTGCTTCAATTTTAACACTTACATACATATATCTTTCCTAGGTGGAACATGTCCAGATGGCTCAGCTGGAGTTTTAAATGTTACATCTCAAGAACTTGGTAATAAGACAGCAAGAATATACTATCTTACGTCAATAATTACAATGTATGGTCCATATATGCTCCATATAATTATGCTTAACCTTATCACAAACCTTTTTTTGAAATTCCAATACATGTAGGTATGACATATACTATGTGACAGTCTTCATACATGATTGTTATGGGTCTATGATCACAGGTATTAATGATCTACTAAAGGTATTGGAGGAGATTAAGGATGTCAATGACAAATGGAAATTTCTTGGTCTTGCACTTGGTCTGAAGAAACCAAAATTGGATGGCATTAAAAGTAATGACTATGAGGAGTGTAAGATGGAGATGATTGGAAAATGGCTGAACAAAGTAGACCCAGACTGCAATCCCAGCTGGAGTTCTCTGGTAGCTGCCCTGAGAAGCCCCCTTGTACAACATAATCCTATTGCAGAGGCAATAGAAAGTAAGTATCTGCACAGTTAATGGATATTGAAATGTACTTTGAAACCAAGCAAGAGTTGTCATGAATATGTCTTCTATATTGTCACTTGTGGCTATAAGTGTTTTTTTGTTAATTGACTTATTTTTTTATAGCTTAAGGTCAACATTTTATTGTAGTAAAAACAATTTTTACCTTGTTATAAATGAATGTGATATGTTATATGCTACAATTTTGTAAAATACAAAGAGATTGGCATGCAATTGAATGATGGGTCAAACCCTGAACTGATTATTCCTATAGCTACTACGTACTGGTCTTAGGAAACTGATGTTACCATGAAATGTTAATGTATCTCATATTTCTCTGTATTAAAAGAATCCAAATTACTAACCCTTAACATTAACAGTTTAACAAATATGTATATATACATAATTAGCGTAGAATTGGATTTTATTGTCATATAATAGTCACTAGTCGACTAGTAGCTGTAATGATGATTGATGTTGATCACAAATACAAAGATATTGCTAATTGAATGGTGAGTCAGACCCTGTCATCTCTGTACTACCCTTGTCATGACTACAACCTCTCATGAGATGTGTAGGATATCCCTTATGGGAATTGCCTCTGGAGACAGTAAGACTCTTTGTCATAGGACCTTATCTCAGGTACATAATCCACTGTACTGTAAATGCTGTATTAAACATTATGAACGAGTAACCTTTATATATACACTACATTCCTCCATACACATAAAATATTATCCCCTGAGAATCTGCCGTACATTCTTTGATACGTAACCATACACACTTGTCAAAAAAACACAACTTATTTTGTAGTGATAAAGATCTAGTTGGGTAGGGTAGATTGCATATGATCCGGCCACCAAATAATGGTCTGTGACCTAGCCCTAGCCATAGCAGTAGATGAGGTAACAACCTGTTACTCATTACTTTTGCATTATATTGGGGCGAAGTACTAGCCAAGCGGCACCAAGTAGATGGAGAAGGGGATTGTCATTGCCAATTCAAGCGCGTCTGTTCGCGCGCGCGCGAGGAGCCACGCCTTTATGACGCAACACTATTCGACGCCTCCACGTAGCTTCCTGTCTCGTTCGCTCATTACGAATAGAAGCAGTCCGTCACATCACAATTTGCGGCTCTTCGGCACTGTAAAAGATCTCTTTCAAGAGCTATCCCGTGAGTTTTCTCTATGTATCTATACAGCGCTGTAAAATAGGATCGTTTTTGACCACCTCTATAACAAAAATCAAGAGGAACTGCCTATTTAGCTACCTTGACGCATAGGAAAATACCTTTCCACATTAAATAACAATGTAGTCACCTAGGCTATGTCTATGGCAACATATTGATGCAAATGATACAATCATACAAGGGCTAATAGCATTTTTACAAGCAACTAGCCAGACAAGTCACTGTTCCATTAAACATACTCCTTACTGCATCTTCATCCTTCGACCAGCTAAGCCTGTTCAATGATATTTGTATGAATGTTATTGAGAAGGCAAACATGGATACATCCATTCACTTTTCACAGCAGTTTTTAATATGTGAACCTGAGAAATATGAGGAGAGACTATATCCAGTATTATCAAAGTTTATCAGCAACTCTGTGAGCACAATACGTAATCCTGATATACCAGAGATTACCCATGGCTCAATATACCTATTGAAATATCTGTATCGAGGGAATCATGGAAATTTGTACATATCATTTTCTGATTTATCAAAGCAGCTTCAAAATGATCGAATAATGGAAGAGGGACATCCTGAGCTAGTGCAGTCCTGCTTACGACAACTTGATGAACAGGGATATGTAATAACAACAGGCACTGTGGATGATCCTCAGTATATTGTATTGAATCCTCTCCATGTGCTACAGACAATGGATGAGTCATTATGTAACACCTCAGATCCGCATGTACATGCTGGTCTGTACTCTCAAAAGTTCCTTTCTTCTCTCCCTTGCGTTGAACTTCTTATGACAAAACTTAGCCTGTCTATGGCAGTCCCAGACCCTCTGGTAAACTTAGTCATGAAACAGGATTTGGACCAACATGTTGGGGAACACTTCTATTTTTCACCACAGTTTACTGCTTGCCATAAGAAGGTAAATAAGTGGACATGTCAACCAGGTCAAGTTTTTTCTTGTGGCCTTCACATAGTTCCTGTAGAAGAGCAAAACTTTTTTCCATCTCAGTTGATATTAACTATTCTTTTTAAAGCTATAAAGTATTTCACTGCTACATTTCTGACAACACCATCTCCTCCATTAGACTGTGTACTGAGGAAGAATGGCATTCAGTGGATGGCAAATAATGTTGAAGTATTATTGGAAGTTGGAAGCTGTGTAGTAGTGATGGGGAGAAGTGATGTATCTAATCAATTGCAATGCATGGATATGTTTGTCAAGACAGTTAATATGGTGTTGGATGTGAAGGGTGATCACTGTGGTGGTATCCCACACAAGGTTGAAGTGCTGGATCCAAATGCCCTTGTATCACAATCTATTCCACCTTCCAATGAATTGTTGTGGTGTGATGCAAGCAGTGCTGCCAGGGCTCTCAGAATTGGCAGAAGACACATTCAAAGCACATGTAAATCTAAAGAGTTTCCTGTCAAGAAGTTGGACTGGCTACATCGATTTTCACTACAAGGTAAGTCTTTGTTTGATTACTAATTTAATTCACACATTGTGTGTATGTATAAAGACGTGTTTTCCTACTAATAGACAAGTTATTACCTCTAAACTATGACATTGTCTCTGACTTTCCTGAAGAAGTGACTGTGAGATGGCAGGATATAGCCAGAGAATTAGGCCTGTCAGAGCAAACCATACTGAAGATCCACACAATTCACCAAGGTAACCCAGAATTGTGCTGTGAAGAAGCAATCAAAGAATGCTTGATTGGAAGAGAAGTGAAAATGACTTGGCAGTCTCTCATCGAGGCATTAAACAATTTACACATGGATGACCTCATTGATATTATCTATGAGAACTGGGGTAAGGGTTTAGTCACAAAGATTTAGAATAGACTGTTTAGTCTGTTTATTTTTACAGGGCACCACATAGGAGTTCAGAAAATGCTACAAGATGATCAGTTGACATTTAATAGTATTGATGAAGAAGTTGATGAGCAACTTGCTGTGGTAGTTGGGCCACATTGGAAACACCTGGCTCCCTATATCAACCCATCAGCACCACCTGATTCTGGAAATGAAGAGTCCGTTATTGAGCAGTTGAAGAAATGGAGAGAGAGAATGCATCCAACATTTGGAGATCTGTCTGAAATCTTGAGCTGTCTTTACATACAACCACCTCCTCCCTCCTCAGTGATTGCAAGTAATTCAAAGGACTCAAGAACACCATCACCTTTGAAAGATCAAGATGGTATGTATTCTTGTACTTGTGTTAGTACTATTATTGTCACTATTTCAGCACACATATATATTTCTATAGATCCTCCTCCTTGTCATCATTCCTGTCCTGAGTCTCTCTCTGAGATGTGCTCCACAACTGTTCACTCTGAGAAAGTGGACATTGCTGGGAAAACAATTGAGTGTGAAGAATTAGGGTTTTTAATAGCATTCCCTCCAGGAGCAGTCATTTCTCCTGTGACAGTCTCAGTGTGTTGCTCTTTCAAACGTGAGTTTTCTCCTCCTGATGGCTACCAGTTTGTCAGTCCAGTGTACATACTTCATGTTCATCCTGAGACCCAATTCCTGAAGAAAGTGACACTCTCACTACAACACTGGGCCAAGTCAGATGGATCTGACCTCTGCTTTGCAACTTGCCCATTTCCAAATAAGTATCAGTCCTACCCCTTTGAAGTGAGGAGCGGAGATTTTACCTCATGTAGTGATTATGGAAGAATTGAAGTTGATCATTTCTCACTAGAAACAGTTATCAGAGCAATTGGCTCATGGATATTTGGGGATAGTGGAGGTAAAAATTATCATCATTTATAGTTGGTTGATTTGTCACTATAATACATGTGTGTTTTAGGGAGAGATCATCAGGTGTCAGAGGAAACTGATTCTTCCACAGTCCAAGAGAACTACTACAGAGCAACATTAGTGTGGCCAGTGTCCACTGAAAGATGTGATGTGACTGAATGGCTCTATGTCATATCACTGAGTTTGGACCATGTAGCTGTTTCAAAGGTATAAGTCCTAGACCATTATTTTCAATGTATACAATTCCACTAATATTCCAGAATACCCTTGAGTGGATGGAAAAAAGGTATCAGGCATTTAATTGGACATACGCTAAAAAAAGGAGGATAGAACTTGATTCTGGAACATCAACATTTATTATTGCACCAGAAAGAATGGAAGTGATCAGCATTAAAGGAGGTGATACTGTAAGTTGTTATAGTCTACACATCTATATACATGTACATAGATACACATTCCTTTAGATATCTAAGGAGGATGTGGATGACACACAAAACTGTGAAGACATTGATGAATACCCTCCTCGGGTTTTTCTTGAGGGAAGAGGAAATTTCACCAACTGCTCAGTGATTATCAAGAATGTCAATGACTGTGTATTTCAGCTCTCGGTACCATCAGGAGTACATGTGATGACACAGGGTTAGTGTATTACTCATTTTGTAGTGCTGAATGCTTTGTATTTCTTTCCCTAATAGATGGACTGCCAGGCATATCACATGCGCTACTATTTCAAAGACTGTATGATCTGCGAGCTCATTGGTACACAATTGGTACATGTCTACATGTCTCTCCTGGAGATCTGGACGTTATAAGACAGGAATGTGGTACAGACTGTGATATGCTTCTTTGTAAAGTTCTAGATAATTGGGAAAGAAGAAAGAGTGATATTACTTGGAATGATGTCATTGATATGCTGATTGGCCCAGCTATGAAAGCAAAAGGAAAACACATCGCAGAAAATATCAAGAGAGATTTTAAAGTATGTCATACTCAATTAATGGCTACTAAATCTTATAATTAGCTCTATTGTTCTGCAGGTTGAAACCACATTAGTATAAGACAATGTGTATAGAACATACTGCATTAGCTTTTTTAGTAGTGCATAGTTTTCATCTTTGATAATTTGTAGTCAGATATGTATACGTACATAATATGAATGAGTGTAGAATTGGATTTTTATTGACATGTAATAGTCAGTAGTCGTATGATTAGTAGCTGTAATGATGATTGATGTTGATCACAAATACAAAAGAGATTGCTAATTGAATGAGTCAGACCCTGTCATCTCTGTACTTATTTCTGCTGCTGAGACAGTCAGCAAAGAATAGGCTGCCTGCACTGTTCTTGGGAAACCGAGCATCATCTGGAAATGGCTTCAAACTTGCCTCGGGTGATTCCTTTTCATCTGACTGTGCATTATGAAGTTGGCTGGTCTCATTGAGTGAGAGTGAGTTGTGAGCAGTGGGTGTGGCTGAGTGGTTGTGGACTAGTGGAGATTGGGAGGTGGAGGGTGCAGACGTGCATGTGCTTTAAGGTTGACGAGGAGAGGGAGGGAAGCACTTGAAGGTATACATGTAAGTGGCATAGCAAATTCTCATACACTAGTACCTAGTATGGATTCATGCAATGTTAGCTAGTAGATATAAATGTGTTGTTGGAAAACACGACAATTATATATCATTGCAAAAAATCAGTGGTCGTTTTGACCAACAGGTGTGGTTACCTCAGTTGCAACATATTCCCTTATAATATGACTACTACCTCTCATGAGATATGTAGGATATCCTTTAAGAATTGCCTCCTTATATTTCAAGAGACAGTAAGACTGCTTGTGATAGTACCTTACCTTAAGGGGAAATCACATACATAACCCATTGTACTGTAATTAAATGCTCTATTAACCATCATGGAGGAGCAACCTTTATACATTCCTTCATACACGTATATATGATCCCCTGGGAACCTGTCATACATTCTTTGACCACCAAGAGAGGTTCATCTTGTCTTAACAGAATATGATGCAACTGAGATAGTCATACACACTTGTCAAAACAACTTATTTTGTAGTGATAAAGATCTAATGGGGTAGGCTAGATTGCATATGATCTGGGAACCACATAATGGCCTGTGACCTAGCCCTAGCCTTAGCCCTAAATGTAGCCCTAGCATAGCAGTAGATGAGGTAACAACCTGTTACTCATTACTTTTGTATATTGGGGCGAAGTACTAGCCTAGCGGCACCAAGTCTATAGCTAGCCTGAGCTACATGAGACGCGAGGAGCTACATGAGACGCGAGGAGCCACGCCTTTATGACGCAACGGCGATCCTCTAGCTTCCTGCCCCGTTCGCTCAATTACACTTTACCGAAAAGAAGCAGTCCGTCACATCACTATTCGCGGCGCTTCGGCACTGTAAAAGAGTTCTTTCAAGAGCTATTCTGTGAGTTTTCTCTATGTATCTATACAGTGCTGTAAAATGGGATCGTTTTTGACCACCTCTATAACAAAAATCAAGAGGAACTGTCTATTAAGCTATCTTGACACATAGGAAAATAATTGTGAACCTTTCCACATTAAATGTAGTCACCTATGTCTATGGCAACGTATAGATGCAAATGAGACAATCATACAAAGGCTAATACAGTGTATTTGACTATGAACATTCATGCAATATATACAGAGGACCCTTTCCTATCACAACCTAAGCAGCATTATGCATATGATTATCCCTGCATGGCATGTCGCTTGATAGAAGATGTATATAAATCACTGCAATCTAACCGAATCGAAGAGAAAATTCCATAACATGATGCCTGGTAAAAGTAAGCTTGCAATGCACCATGGCATGCAGAAGACAGAGATAGCCACTGGTCTCCCATTTGAGCCACCTTTCCTCCTGAATGGGCTTGGTTGTGCAGGTTATAGGCTTGTCTCTAAACCCATTCAGGTGGAAAGGTGACTCAAATGAGAGACCAGTGGCTATCTCTGTCAGCTGGGCTCTTAGCTCAGTTGGTAAAGCACTGCAGGGGTACTAACCCAAGGTCACTGGTTCAAGCCCGATAGAGTCCACCACTTTTCCTCATACTCTAACATCACCTTAATGCCATTGGTTTGTCCATCACACTGTCCATCATGCCATTCAGTGAGTTTATCAGTAAAGTTAGAGTGTATAACACTCTATGACCACACAGATTAATCACTCCTGTATAAGTTCATTCTGTGCATTGTTACTGTAACAATGTGTAAAATGAGCATTTTTGATATCATTACTATAGCATTTTCATGTAGTATAGAGTTTCTGATTGTCACAACTAGGAAAAGATCCCCCCACACTCTATGGGCATGCAGCTATTCATGAGGGTGTGGTTAAACTAACCACGTCATTAAGTTATGTAATCTATAGCTATGTTGTTACATTCAGTAGCAATAAGTTATTACTACATGTAGGTTCATTCTGTATACACTGCTTATTATACTACAACACTTCCTTGTAAGATGAAACTCATGCTATTTTTACTATGAAAACTTTACAATAAGCATTCTTACACCACACTTATATGTAGTATCTAAAAATGTTTATTGTCACATAACCAAGTTAAATTTCACTATATCAGTGGCCATGCATCACGGCATATCTAGATCATTTTGTGTGTTAACTTTTTGTTAACTGGCCTCAAGTGTGTAAGACAAAATGGGAATTATCAGTGCTTGTTTATAAATATCACTGATACTTTTACACACAAGGAGATGCAACTACACTGCAATAAATGTATTTGAAACAGTCTATAGTCTGGTTTATTATTTACGTGTTTGTTTGTTATTATTTATGTGTAGCCATAAAATATAACAATTTACCATTTTACAGCTAACTACGTACATCACTGACAAAATATATTTGATCCATTATCACCACAGTGTGTGGAAAGAGACTAGATTAATTCCAGTTTCTATCAGTAAAGAGTGCACAAGCACTCTGCAGAGTAAACTTTGAGGGACATTGGTGGGAAGTGTATATATCAAATTAAATGCTCCAATGGAACTCCTAGCATCTGCCAAACAAGGTAATCTTGGTGTAGTGAGGGCTCTTGTCTCTCATCCATCATGTGACCTGCTAGCTAGAAATGAGGAGGGAAACACTGCCCTACACATTGCAGCCAGTAGAGGACACCATGATGTGGTGTTAGAGCTAGCTAGCAGGTATACTGCTCCTATTGGCAAAGCATGTGCAGGAGTTAATAATGAAGGTCAAACTCCTCTCCACTTGGCATGCTATAAGGGATGGATAAAATGTATTGATCCTCTAGCTATTAAATTTCCCAAGGAAATAAATGTAAGAGATAAGAATGGAAATACTCCAATAATGACTGCCTCTTTGGCAGGTCATAAACCACTTGTTTCACTGTTGAAAGAGCGATATAAAGTGGACATTGACTCAAAAGAAGGTGAGCTACTAAACCACGAGGAAGATAAACACAAATCAAAGCCATCTGATCAAACTGAGGCAAGTTCTTGCCTTTTAGCAGCTGCCAAACAAGGTAGTCTTGGTGTAGTGAGGGCTCTTGTCTCTCATCCATCATGTGACCTGCTAGCCAGAGATGAGGAGGGAAATACTGCCCTACACATTGCAGCCAGTAGAGGACACCATGATGTGGTGTTAGAGCTAGCTAGCAGGTATGCTGCTCCTTCCAGTGTTAATAATAAAGGACAAACTACTCTTCACTTAGCTTGTCGTAATGGATGGGTTGACTGTACACAAACACTGGCTGCAATGTTTCCAGGAGATTTAAAGGTGAAAAATGAATATGATAATCTTCCTCTCCATGAAGCAGCATTGTTTGGTCATGGCAATGTAGTTGACTGTCTGTGTGAAGAGTTTGGTTGTGATGTAGATTCCCTTGGTCATTATAACAACACTTGCTTGTTCTTGGCATGTAGTGGTGGACACATGAAGCTGGCACACAGTCTACTAGTCAAGTATGGCTGTAGGAGAGATGCACTGGATGATATGGGTGGATTAGCAACCACTTGTGCTGCCTACTATGGCCATACACACCTTCTTCAGATGTTAATTGATGAGTTTAACTTTTCTCCAAATGCAGTAAGACTCGGAGATGGCAATAATCTATTTCATCAGGCATGTGCAGGGAATCATTATGAAACAGCAAATATTCTCATTAACAAATATAACCTTGACCCTCTGTCAAAGAACATACATGGATACATTGCTCTTCACCATCTCTGTGGTCCCTTGAGTGATACACTTGAGAGTGTTAGTAACTTCCATACTCCAGCTGAGGTAGAAATCACTGCATTTGTAAATCACTTGATAGGTCTGAAGTGTGATCCTATGGACAAAGATAATGAAGGTCGAAATACACTTCATTATGCAGCTCTCAGTGGTCAAACAGAGGTAGTCATACAACTGGTCAGGAAATACAAGTGTCATGTGGAATGTAGAGATAATGATGATGACACTCCACTCCATTATGCTGCTAAAAGAGGCCATGTCCATGTAGTTGAGGCTCTGCTATCTGATCTGGCAGCAGATGTTGAGTCACATAACAAACAGAATAACACAGCATTGCATGTAGCAGCAGTGAATGGTCACAGTAATGTAGTGACTCTTCTTGTAGATCAGTTTGGATGTAGTCCCCACACAAAAGGCTTCGACAACAGAACTCCTCTCCATCATACCTGTCAAGGTGGCCACTTGGAGTGGGTAGAGAAACTGATCAATGACTACCACTGTGATCCCATGACCAGGGATGACAATGGAACCACTCCACTTCATATTGCTGCACTGGCAGGGAAGGAACATGTAGTGATGAGACTTGTCAGTAATTATAACTGTTCTGTGGAATGCAGAGATAATAACAATAACACTCCACTCCATTATGCTGCTGAAATAGGTCATGTCCATGTAGTTGAGGCTCTGCTATCTGATCTGGCAGCAGATATTAAGGCTCGTAACAAACACAATGACACAGCATTGAATGTAGCAGCACTGAATGGTCACAGTAATGTAGTGACTCTTCTTGTAGATCAGTTTGGATGTAGTCCCCACACAAAAGGCTTCAACAACCAAACTCCTCTTCATCATGCCTGTCAAGGTGGCCAGTTGGAGTTGGTAGAGAAACTGATTAATGACTACCACTGTGATCCCATGGCCAGGGATGACAATGGAGCCACTCCACTTCATATTGCTTCACTGATGGGGAAGGAACATGTAGTGAGGAGACTTGTCAGTAATTATGAATGTCCTGTGGAATGTAGAGATAATAATGATGACACTCCACTCCATTATGCTGCTGAAAGAGGCCATGTCCATGTAGTTGAGGCTCTACTATCTGATCTGGCAGCAGATGTTAAGGCACGTAACAAACAGAATAGCACAGTATTGCATTTAGCAGCATTCATTGGTCACAATAATGTAGTGACTCTTCTTCTAGATCAGTTTGGATGTAGTCCCCACACAAAAGGCTTCAACAACCAAACTCCTCTTCATCATGCCTGTCAAGGTGGCCACTTGGAGTTGGTAGAGAAACTGATTAATGACTACCACTGTGATCCCATGACCAGGGATGACAACGGAGCCACTCCACTTCATATTGCTGCACTGATGGGGAAGGAACATGTAGTGAGGAGACTTGTGTGTAATTATGATTGTTCTGTGGAATGCAGAGATAATGTTGATAGCACTCCACTCCATTATGCTGCTAGCAGAGCCCATGTCCATGTAGTTCAGGTTCTGCTATCTGATCTGGCACTTAACGAAGAGAATGACACAGCATTGCATGTAGCAGCACTGAATGGTCACAGTAATGTAGTGACTCTTCTTGTAGATCAGTTTGGATGTAGTCCCCACACAAAAGGCTTCAACAACCAAACTCCTCTCCATCATGCCTGCGAAGGTGGCCACTTGGAGTTGGTAGAGAAACTGATCAATGACTACCACTGTGATCCCATGGCCAGGGATGACAATGGAGCCACTCCACTTCATATTGCTGCACTGGCAGGGAAGGAACATGTAGTGATGAGACTTGTCAGTAATTATGACTGTTCTGTGGAATGCAGTGATAATGACGATAACACTCCACTCCATTATGGTGCTAGAAGAGGCCACGTCCATGTAGTTGAGGCTCTGCTATTAGATCTGGCAGCAGATATTAAGGCATGTATCCATGTAGCAGCACTGAATGGTCACAGTAATGTAGTGATTCTTCTTGTAGATCAGTTTGGATGTAGTCCCCACACAAAAGGCTTCAACAACCAAACTCCTCTCCATCTTGCCTGTCAAGGTGGCCACTTGGAGTTGGTAGAGAAACTGATTAATGACTACCACTGTGATCCCATGACCAGGGATGACAAGGGAGCCGCTCCACTTCATATCGCTGCACTGGCAGGGAAGGAACATGTAGTGAGAAAACTTGTCAATAATTATGACTGTTCTGTAGAATGTAAAAATAATAATGATAACACTCCACTCCATTATGCTGCTAGAAGAGGCCATGTCCATGTAGTTGAGGCTCTGCTATCTGATCTGGCAGCAGATATTAAGGCTCGTAACAAATACAATGACACATCATTGAATGTAGCAGCACTGAATGGTCACATTAATGTAGTGACTCTTCTCGTAGATCAGTTTGGATGTAGTCCCCACACAAAAGGCTTCAACAACCAAACTCCTCTCCATCTTGCCTGTCAAGGTGGCCACTTGGAGTTGGTAGAAAAACTGATTAATGACTACCACTGTGATCCCATGACCAGGGATGACAATGGAGCCACTCCACTTCATATTGCTGCACTGGCAGGGAAGGAACATGTAATGAGGAGACTTGTCAATAATTATGACGGTCCTGTGGAATGCAGAGACAATGATGATGACACTCCACTCCATTATGCTGCTAGAGGAGGCCATGTCCATGTAGTTGAGGCTCTGCTATCTGATCTGGCAGCAGATATTAAGGCTCGTAACAAACACAATGACACAGCATTGAATGTAGCAGCACTGAATGGTCACAGTAATGTAGTGACTCTTCTTGTAGATCAGTTTGGATGTAGTCCCCACACAAAAGGCTTCAACAACCAAACTCCTCTCCATCTTGCCTGTCAAGGTGGCCAGTTGGAGTTGGTAGAGAAACTGATTGATGAATACCACTGTGATCCCATGGCCAGGGATGACAATGGAACCACTCCACTTCATATTGCTGCACTGGCAGGGAAGGAACATGTAGTGAGGAGACTTGTCAGTAATTTTGACTGCTCTGTGGAATGCAAAAATAGCATTGATAACACTCCACTCCATTATGCTGCTAGAAGAGGCCATGTCCATGTAGTTGAGGCTCTGCTAT
Organism: Theonella swinhoei; assembly: GCA_963970385.1. Classification (NCBI taxonomy): domain Eukaryota; kingdom Metazoa; phylum Porifera; class Demospongiae; order Tetractinellida; family Theonellidae; genus Theonella; species Theonella swinhoei. The sequence goes on along the minus strand of OZ019949.1, from coordinate 8,242,957 downwards.
CTGATCTGACAGCAGATATTAAGGCTCGTAACAAACACAATGACACAGCATTGAATGTAGCAGCACTGACTGGTCACAGTAATGTAGTGACTCTTCTTGTAGATCAGTTTGGATGTAGTCCCCACACAAAAGGCTTCAACAACAGAACTCCTCTCCATCATGCCTGTGAAGGTGGCCACTTGGAGTTGGTAGAGAAACTGATTAATGACTACCACTGTGATCCCATGGCCAGGGATGACAAGGGAGCCACTCCACTTCATATTGCTTCACTGATGGGGAAGGAACATGTAGTGAGGAGACTTGTCAGTAATTATGACTGTTCTGTGGAATGCAGAGATAATGATGATGACATTCCACTCCATTATGCTGCTAGAAGAGGCCATGTCCATGTAGTTGAGGCTCTGTTAGCTGATCTGGCAGCAGATATTAAGGCTCATAATAAACAGAATGACACAGCATTTCATGTAGCAGCACTGAATGGTCACAATAATGTAGTGACCCTTCTTATAGATCAGTTTGGATGTAGTCCCCACACAAAAGGCTTTAACAAGAGAACTTCTCTCCATCAGGCCTGTCAAGGTGGCCACTTGGAGTTGGTAGATAAATTGATTAATGACTACCACTGTGATCCCATGGCCAGGGATGACAATGGAACCACTTCACTTCATATTGCTGCACTGGAGGGGAAGGAACATGTAGTGAGGAGACTTGTCAGTGATTATGACTGTTCTGTGGAATGCAGAGATAATGACGATAACACTCCACTCCATTATGCTGCTAGAAGAGGCCATGTCCATGTAGTTGAGGCTCTGCTATCTGATCTGGCAGCAGATGTTAAGGCACGTGACAAACACAATGACACAGCATTGAATGTAGCAGCACTGAATGGTCACAGTAATGTAGTGACTCTTCTTATAGATCAGTTTGGTTGTAGTTCCCACACAAAAGGCTTCAACAACAGAACTCCTCTCCACTATGCCTGTGAAGGTGGCCACTTGGAGTTGATAGAGAAACTGATTAATGACTACCACTGTGATCCTATGGCCAGGGATGACAATGGAGCCACTCCACTTTTTATTTCTGTAACCTCAATGAATAAGAAAGTTGTGACAACATTGCTACTGAAATACAATTGTTCACCACATACTTGTAATGCTCATGGTAATACAGCATTACATGAATATGTATCTCAAGGAGATAAAGATATGGTGGAAATGTTTGTTGATTTGATTGGAGCCTTTCCTTCCATTAAAAATAATGAAGGTAAAACACCCATTGATTGCAATCCCTTTGTGCTGGCTATCATTCCAAATGTCAGGGGTTGTGTTGAATGTCTCTCAAAGCATGCAGTGGGTGAGTATCGACATTCCCCTCAAAAAGTACTAGTATTTGACAAAGAAGTGGTGTCATCATTGAGTACATATTCTTCCTACTCACTACTGTCTTCTCCCTTCACCCAGTCTTGTGGCTTATGTTACATGAAGGATTTAGTTGGGACTGACATCTGGGTATGTCATGCTGCACCAGACACAGAGCATACCTCTGTACTTCAGACATTACTGTCAGGCCCTATCATTATGGCAGTAATTACTGTCAGTTTGAACATATCTACTAATGATGCAGTGAACAAAGTACTTTCTCGAGTGTCTCTTATAAAGCAACTAGCCAGACAAGATACTGTTCAATTAAACATACTCCTTACTGCATCTTCATCTTTTGACCAGCAAAGCCTGTTTAATGATATTTGTATGGATGTTACAAATGTTATTGAGAAGATAAACATGAGTATATCCATTTACTTTTCACTACATTTTTCAATATGTGAACCTGAGAAATATGAGGAGAGACTATATCCAGTATTATCAAAGTTTATCAGTGAATCTGTGAGCACAATACGTAATCCTGATATACCCGAGATTACCTATGGCTCAATATACCTATTGAAATATCTGTATCGAGAGAATCGTGGAAAGTCATATGTAACATTTTCTGATTTATCAAAGCAGCTTCAAAATGATCGAATAATGGAAGAGGGACACCCTGAGCTAGTGGAGTCCTGCTTACGACAACTTGATGAACAGGGATATGTAATAACAACAGGCACTGTGGATGACCCTCAGTATATTGTATTGAATCCTCTCCATGTGCTACAGATAATGGAGGAGTCATTACATAACACCTCAGCTTCACATGTACATTTTGGTCTGTACTCTCAAAGGTTACTTTCTTCTCTCCCTTGCGTTGAACCTCTCATGACAAAACTTGGCCTGTCTATGGCAGTCCCAGATCGTCTGGTAAACTTAGTCATGAAAGAGGACTTAGACCAACATGTTGGCGAACACTTCTATTATTCGCCACAGTTTACTGCTTGCCACAAGAAGGTAAATAAGTGGATATGTCAACCAGGTCAAGTTTTTTCTTGTGGGCTTCGCATAGTTCCTGTAAGAGAGAAAAACTCTTTTCCACCTCAGTTGATGTTAACTATTCTTTTTAAAGCTATTAAGTATTTCACTGCTACATTTCTGACAACACCATCTCCTCCATTAGACTGTGTACTGAGGAAGAATGGCATTCAGTGGATGGCAAATAATGTTGAAGTATTATTGGAAGTTGGAAGCTGTGTAATAGTGATGGGGAGAAGTGATGTATCTAATCAATTGCAATGCATGGATATGTTTGTCAAGACAGTTAATATGGTGTTGAATGTGAAGGGTGATCACTGTGGTGGTATTCTGCACAAGGTTGAAGTGCTGGATCCAAATTCCCTTGAATCACAATCCATTCCACCTTCCAATGAGTTGTTGTGGTGTGATGCAAGCAGTGCTGCCAGGGCTCTCAGAATTGGCAAGAGACACATTCAAAGCACATGTAAATCTAAAGAGTTTCCTGTTAAGAAGTTGGAGTGGCTACATCGATTTTCACTACAAGGTAAGTCTTTGTTTGATTACTAATTTTATTCACACATTGTGTGTATGTATAAAGATGTGTTTTCCTACTAATAGACAAGTTATTTCCTCTAAACTATGACATTGTCTCGGACTTTCCTGAAGAAGTGACTGTGAGATGGCAGGATATAGCCAGAGAATTAGGCCTGTCAGAACAAACCATACTGAAGATCCATGTGATTCATCAAGGTAACCCAGAATTGTGCTGTGAAGAAGCAATCAAAGAATGCTTGATTAGAAGAGAAGTGAAAATGACTTGGCCGTCTCTCATCGAGGCATTAAAAAATTTCCACATGGATGACCTCGTTGATATTATCTATGAGAACTGGGGTAAGGGTTTAGTCACAAAGATTTAGAGTAGACTGTTTAGTCTGTTTATTTTTACAGGGCATCACATAGGAGTTCAGAAAATGCTACAAGATGATAAGTTAACATTCTGTAGTATTGATGAAGAATTTGATGAGCAACTTGCTGTGGTAGTTGATCCACATTGGAAACACCTGGCTCCCTATATCAACCCATCAGCACCACCTGGTTCTGGAAATGAAGGACCTGTGATTGAACAGTTGAAGAAATGGAGAGAGAGAATGCATCCAACATTTGGAGATCTGTCTGAAATCTTGAGCTGTCTTTACATACAACCTCCTCCTCCTTCGTCAGTGATTGCAAGTAATTCAAAAGACTCAAGAACACCATCACCTTTGAAACATCAATATGGTATGTATTCTTGTACTTGTGTTAGTGTTGTTGTCACTTTTTCAGCACACATATTTCTATAGATCCTCATCCTTGTCATCATTCCTGTCCCGAGTCTCTCTCTGAGATGTGTTCCACAACTGTTCACTCTGAGAAAGTGGACATTGCTGGGAAAACAATTGAGTGTGAAGACTTAGGGTTTTCAATAGCATTCCCTCCTGGAGCAGTCATTTCTCCTGTGACAGTCTCAGTATGCTGTTCTTTCAAACGTGAGTTTTCTCCTCCTGATGGCTACCAGTTTGTCAGTCCAGTGTACATACTTCATGTTCATCCTGAGACCCAATTCCTGAAGAAAGTGTCACTCTCACTACAACACTGGGCCAAGTCAGATGGATCTAACCTCCGCTTTGCAACTTGCCCATTTCCAAATGAATATCAGTCCTACCCCTTTGAAGTGAAGGATGGAGATTTTACCTCATGCAGCAATTATGGAAGAATTGAAGTTGACCATTTCTCACTAGGAGCAATAATCAGAGCAATTGGTCACACCTTCTCAAGGATGTTTTGGGGTAGTGCAGGTAAAATCATCTATAGTTGGTTGATTTGTCACTATAATACATGTTTATTTCAGGGAGAGATCAAGTGTCAGAGGAAACAGGTTCTTCCACAGTCCATGAAACAAGAGAGGAAAACTACTACAGGGCAACATTAGTGTCTCCACTGTCCTCTGAAAGGTCTGATGTGACTGAATGGCTGTATGTCATATCAGTGACTTTGGACCATGATGCTCTTTCAGATACGGTAAGTCTTAGGCTCATCATTGGGCAAGTGAGGGGAACCCACTTATATTGTCACGCAATTGGAATTTATACATGACTTTGTATGCACATATGAATATCCTTTTTATCCATCGTTCATCGTACTGCACATGTGGATTTTATCCAGTGTATCAGTCAACCACAATCCTGAAGCATTCACCTAGTATTATAATAAATTACACTATGTGTCAATTATCTATTACTTCCAGAATACCATTGAGTGGATGAGGAAGTATTATCCTAAATTTGTATGGAAATATTCTGAAAAGGAGAAGATAGAACTTAATCCTGGATCAGAATCATTTATTATTGCACCAGAAAGAAAGGAATTTGTCAGCATTAAAGAAAGTGATACTGTAAGTTGTTTAGTGTATACCTACCTACATACCATTAAGAGTTATTCATTATTTAGATTTCTAAGGAGGATGTACATGTGGATGATGTACGAAAGCGTGAAAACATTGATAAATACCCTCCTCGGGTTTTTCTTGTGGGAAGAGGAAATTTCACCAGCTGCTCAGTGACTATCAAGAATGTCAATGACTGTGTATTTCAGCTCTCAGTACCATCTGGAGTACAAGTGATGACACAGGGTTAGTGTATTACTCATTTGTATATAATGATGAATGCTTTGCATTTCTTTCCCTACTAGATGGACTGCCAGGCATACCACATGCACTACTATTTCAAAGACTGTATCCTCTGCGAGCTCATTGGTACACAATTGGAACATGTCTACATGTCCCTCCTGGAGATCTGGACGTCATGAAACAGGAATGTGGTACAGACTGTGATATGCTTCTTGGTAAAGTTCTACATAATTGGGAAAGAAGAAAGAGTGACATTACTTGGAATGATGTCATTGAAATGCTGATTGGCCCAACCATGGAAGCAAAAGGAAAATGCATCGCAGAAAATATCAAGAGAGATTTTAAAGTATGTCATATATACTCAATTGCTAGTAAACCTTTTATAAAATTTCTATTGTTCTGCAGGTTAATGTTGAAACCTCATTAGTATAAGACAATGTGAATTGAACACGATTATTTGTATCAGCTTTATTTGCTTTTGTTGTAGTGTAGTTTTCACCTTTGAGAAGTTTGTAGTAATGTATAATAAAGTCTGCGCCCTATCTGGCCTTACTCGATAGTCACACAGCTGATTATACTATGTACACATACACGACTGAACTGAACTTACTGAGTACAACATACAATATATAGTCATGACACCGGAAACTAATTAGAGATGTGACACTGGAAGCTAATTAGAGATGTTAATGAAATTCATAGTCTCAGTCTCTACATATGTACATATATGAATAAGTGTATTGGATGTTTATTGACATGTAATAGTCAGTAGTCCTATGATTAGTAATGATTGATGTTGATCACAAATACAAAGAGATTGCTAATTGAATGAGTCAGACCCTGTCATCTCTGTACTTTCTGCTGCTGAGACAGTCAGCAAAGAATAGGCTGCCTGCACTGTTCTTGGGAAACTGAGTGTCATCTGGAAATGGCTTCAAACTTGCCTCGGGCGATTCCTCCTCATCTAACTGTGTATCATGAAGAAGTTGGTCAGTCTCATTTAGTGAAAGAGAGTTGTGAGCAGTGTGGCTGAGTGGTTGTGGACTAGTAGAGATTGGGAGGTGGAGGGTGCAGAGGTGCATGTGCTTTGAGGTTGACGAGGAGAGGGAGGGAAGCACTTGAAGGTATACATTTAAGTGGCATAGCAAATTCTCATACACTAGTAGCTAGTATGGATGCAATGTCTAGTAGATATAAAATGTGTTGTTGGAAAACACGTTAATTATATATCATTGCAAAAAATCAGTGGTCGTTGTGACCAACAGCCTACAGGTGTGGTTACCTCAGTTGCAACATATTCCCTTATGATGACTACTACCTCTCATGAGATATGTAGGATATCACTTAAGGAATTGTCTCTTTACATTTCAAGAGACAGTAAGACTGCTTGTGATAGTACTTTACCTTAAGGGGAAATCACATACATAACCCATTGTACTGTATTTAAATGCTCTATTAACCATCATGGAGGAGTAACCTTTATACATTCCTCCATACACGTATATATGATCCCCTGGGAACCTGTCATACATTCTTTGACCACCAAGAGAGGTCCATCTTGTCTTAACAGAATATGATGCAACTGAGATAGCCATACACACTTGTCAAAACAACTTATTTTGTAGTGATATAGATCTAGTTGGGTAGGGTAGATTGCATAAGATCCGGCCACCAAATAATGGTCTGTGACCTAGCCCTAGCCTTAGCCCTAAATGTAGCCCTAGCCATAGCAGTAGATGAGGTAACAACCTGTTACTCATTACTTTTGCATTATATTGGGGCGAAGTACTAGCCAAGCAACACCAAGTCATGATTAGATGGAGAAGTAGCCTGAGCATTGCAATAATGAGACGCGAGGAGCCACGTATGGTGGCCCATTAGTGCAGTGGGCCACCGTAGCCACGCCTTTATGACGCAACGGCGCTTTCACCAGATATAAGCTAGCTTCCTGCTTCGTTCGCTCAATTACACTTATACTGAAAAGAAGCAGTCCAATTTGCGGCGCTTCGGCAATGTAAAGAGTTCTTTCAAGAGCTGTTGATCTATCCTGTGAGTTCTCTCTATGTATCTATACAGCGCTGTAAAATAGGATCGTTTTTGACCACCTCTATAACAAAATCAAGAGAGTCCATTTAGCTATCTTGACGCATAGGAAAATACCTTTCCACATTAAATAACAATCTGGTCACCTAGGCTATGTCTATGGCAACATATTGATGCAAATGATACAACCATACAAGGGCTAATAGCCTTTTACAGTGTATGTGACTCTTCAATATAATATAGGGGAGTCTATGATTATCCCTGCATGGCATGTCGCTTGATAGGAGATATACATTTGTACTGCAATATAACCCTAGATCTGTTGCAAGTAGAGTAACTGCTTATTGACCTTCATTCTTAACACTATTGTACTTGTAACATAAAATCAAAACTTCTCATTGTATGCTATATATAGTGATGAACAGGAGTGAAGTTCAGGAAGAGAAAATTCCATAACATGATGCCTGGTAAAAGCTTGCAATGCACAATAGCATGCAGAAGACAGAAATAGCCACTGGTCTCCCATTTGAACCGTCTCTCCTCCTGAATGGGTTTGGTTGTGCAGGTTATAGGCTTGTCTCTAAACCCATTCAGGAAGAAAGGTGGCTCAAATGGGAGACCAGTCGCTATCTCTGTCAGCTGACTCTTAGCTCAGTTGGTAGAGCATTGGGGTACTAACCCAAGGTCACTGGTTCAAGCCTGGTAGAGCCCACTTTTCCTCCTACTCTAGCATCAACTTAATACCATTGGTTTGTCCATCACACTGTCCATCATGCCATTTAGAGAGTTTCTACATCTAGATGGCACACAGAAGTTAATAATCTCTTCTCTGGCAACATAGAAGTGATTATAGTATGTTTCTATTTTATGGACACTAAGTAAGGGTGGTCAAATTATATCTGTAAAGTTAGAGTGTATAACACTCTATGACCACAGATAATTCACTCACCTATAATATATGCCAATAAGTGCATTGTTACTGTAACAATGCATCATATACCATACTATACTATATACATTGTCATGTATATAGTATAGATTGTCACAATAGGAAATGTAAAGATCCTCGTAAAGGTATGAGTGATATTTATACACAAGCACTGATAATTCTCATTTTATCTTACACACTTGAGGCCAGTTAACATAATTTAACAAAATGATCTCCGATATATTGAGTGCTGTGATGGCCACTGATATGGTCAAATGTAACATCAATAAACTAGGGTTATGTGACAATAAACATTTTTGATACTGTAAAGTTTTCATCGCAAAAATATATAGCATGAGTTTCATCTGACAAGGAAGTGTCGCAGTAACAAGCAGTGTATACAGAATGAACCTACATGTAGTAATAACCTATTGCTACTGAAACGTAACAACATAGCCACAGATTACATAACTCTACTAATGAGGTGGTTAGTTTAACCACACCCTCATGAATAGCTGTATGCGCATAAAATGTGGGCACAAGGAGATGTAACTACACTGAAGTATTTGCAGCAGTCTATAGTCTGGATTATTATTTACATGTGTGTTAAATTAGCCATAATTTCCATTTTTACAGCTAACTACGTACGTCACTGACAAAATCTATATTTGATCCATTATCATCACAGTGTGTGGAAAGAGGCTAGATTAATTCCAGTTTCTATCAGTATTAAGAGTGCACAAGCACTCTGCAGAGTAAAATTTGAAGGACATTCGTTGGAAGTGTAGAACTCCAATGGAACTCCTAGTAGCTGCCAAACAAGGTAGTGTTGATGTAGTGAGGGCTCTTGTCTCTCATCCATCATGTGACCTGCTAGCCAGAGATGAGGAGGGAAACACTGCCCTACACATTGCAGCCAGTAGAGGACACCATGATGTGGTGTTAGAGCTAGCTAGCAGGTACACTGCTCCTTCTGGTGAAGTATATGCAGGAGTTAATAATGAAGGTCAAACTCCTCTCCACTTAGCTTGCTCTAACGGATGGATAAAATGTGTTGACCATCTGATTAATAAACTTCATTTTGACTTTAATATAGAAGATGTTAATGCCAATACTCCCTTAAAATCTGCTTCAAAAGCAGGACATAACAACATCATTTTATTACTGTTTCGAAAATATGAAATATGCATTGGTATTAAAGAAGAAAACAATCTTAAAACAGAAAATTGTAGTATTACAGGAGGTGGTTCATGCCTACTAGTAGCAGCCAAACATGGTAGTCCTGGTGTAGTGAGAGCTCTTGTCTCTCATCCATCATGTGACCTGCTAGCCAGAGATGAGGAGGGAAACACTGCCCTACACATTGCAGCCAGTAGAGGATACCATGATATGGTGTTAGAGCTAGCTAGCAGGTATACTGCTTCTTCAGATGAAGCATGTGCTGGAGTTAATAATGAAGGTCAAACTCCTCTCCATTTGGCATGCTATAATGGATGGATAAAATGTGTCAATCCTCTAGCTATCAAATTTCCCAAGGAAATAAATGTAAGTGATAACAATGGAAATACTCCAATAATGGCTGCCTCTTTGGCAGGCAATAAAACACTTGTTTCACTGTTGAAAGAGCGATATAAAGTGGACATTGACTCAAAAGAAGGTGAGCTATCAAGTAACAAGGAAGATAAACACAAACTAAAGCCATCTGATCAAACTGAGGCAAGCTCTTGTCTTTTAGCTGCTGCCAAACAAGGTAGCCTTGGTGTAGTGAGGGCTCTTGTCTCTCATCCATCATGTGACCTGCTAGCCAGAGATGAGGAGGGAAACACTGCCCTACACATTGCAGCCAGTCGAGGACACCATGATGTGGTGTTAGAGCTAGCTAGCAGGTATACTGCTCCTTCTGGTGCAGGAGTTAATAATATAGGCCAGACTTCTCTTCACTTAGCTTGTCGTAGTGGCTTGGTTGACTGTACACGATCACTGGCAACAAAGTTTCCAGGGGATTTAAATGTGAAAAATGAATATGATAATCTTCCTCTCCATGATGCAGCATTGTTTGGTCATGGCATTGATTGTCTGTGTGAAGAGTTTGATTGTGATGTAGATTCCCTTGGTCTACGTAACAGAACTTGCTTGTTTTTGGCTTGTAGTGGTGGACACATGAAGTTGGCATGCAGTCTACTGGTCAAATATGGCTGTAGGAGAGATGCACTGGATGATATGGGTGGATTAGCAACCACTTGTGCTGCATGTTATGGCCATACACACCTTCTCGAAATGCTAATTGATGAGTTTAACTTTTCTCCAAATGCAGTAAGACTTACAGATTGCAATAATCTACTTCATGAGGCGTGTGCAGGGAAACATTATGAAACAGCAAATATTCTCATAAACAAATATAACCTTGACCCTCTATCAAAGGATATGCGTGGACGCAATACTCTTCACTGTCTGTGTGGTCCCTGTGATCATCCACTTGAGAATGTTGGTAACTTCCATACTCCAGCTGATATAGAAATCACTACATTTGTAGATCACTTGATAAGTCTCAAGTGTGATCCTATGGACAAAGATAATGAAGGTCGCAATGTACTTCATTTTGCAGCTCTCAGTGGTCAGACAGAGGTAGTCATGCATCTGGTCAGGAAATACAAGTGTTTTGTGGAATGTAGAGACAATAATGATAACACTCCACTCCATTATGCTGCTAGAAGAGGCCATGTCCATGTAGTTGAGGCTCTGCTGTCTGATCTGGCAGCAGATGTTGAGACACGTAACAAACAGAATGACACAGCATTGCATGTAGCAGCACTGAATGGTCACAGTAATGTAGTGACTCTTCTTGTAGATCAGTTTGGATGTAATCCCAACACAAAAGGCTTCGACAACAGAACTTCTCTACATTGGGCCTGTGCAGGTGGCCACTTAGAGTTGGTAGAGAAACTGATTAATGATTACCACTGTGATCCCATGGCCAGGGACAACAAGGGAGCCACTCCACTTCACATGGCGACACTGGCAGGGAAGGGACATGTAGTGAGGAAACTTGTCAGTAATTATGACTGTTCTGTGGAATGCAGAGACGATAATGATAACACTCCACTCCATTATGCTGCTAGAGGAGGCCATGTCCATGTAGTTGAGGCTCTGCTGTCTGATCTGGCAGCAGATGTTGAGACACATAACAAACAGAATGACACAGCATTGCATGTAGCAGCACTGAATGGTCACAGTAATGTAGTGACTCTTCTTGTAGATCAGTTTGGATGTAATCCCAACACAAAAGGCTTTGACAACAGAACTTCTCTACATTGGGCCTGTGCAGGTGGCCACTTAGAGTTGGTAGAGAAACTGATTAATGATTACCACTGTGATCCCATGGCCAGGGACAACAAGGGAGCCATTCCACTTCACATGGCGACACTGACAGGGAAGGGACATGTAGTGAGGAGACTTGTCAGTAAATATGACTGTTCTGTGGAAAGCAGAGACGATAATGATAACACTCCACTCCATTATGCTGCTAGAGGAGGCCATGTCCATGTAGTTGAGGCTCTGCTGTCTGATCTGGCAGCAGATGTTGAAACACGTAACAAACAGAATGACACAGCATTGCATTTAGCAGCACTGAATGGTCACAGTAATGTAGTGACTCTTCTTGTAGATCAGTTTGGATGTAATCCCAACACAAAAGGCTTCGACAACAGAACTTCTCTACATTGGGCCTGTGCAGGTGGCCACTTAGAGTTGGTAGACAAACTGATTAATGACTACCACTGTGATCCCATTGCCAGGGATGACAAAGGAGCCACTCCACTTCACATGGCGACACTGGCAGGGAAAGAACATGTAGTGAAGAGACTTGTCAGTAATTATGACTGTTGTGTGGAATGCAGAGACGATGATGATAACACTCCACTCCATATTGCTGCTAGAAGAGGCCATGTCCATGTAGTTGAGGCTCTGCTGTCTGATCTGGCAGCAGATGTTGAGACACATAACAAACAGAATGACACAGCATTGCATTTAGCAGCACTGAATGGTCACAGTAATGTAGTGACTCTTCTTGTAGATCAGTTTGGATGTAATCCCAACACAAAAGGCTTCGACAACAGAACTTCTCTACATTGGGCCTGTGCAGGTGGCCACTTAGAGTTGGTAGAGAAACTGATTAATGACTACCACTGTGATCCCATGGCCAGGGACAACAAGGGAGCCATTCCACTTCACATGGCGACATTGACAGGGAAGGGACATGTAGTGAGGAGACTTGTCAGTAAATATGACTGTTCTGTGGAAAGCAGAGACGATAATGATAACACTCCACTCCATTATGCTGCTAGAGGAGGCCATGTCCATGTAGTTAAGGCTCTGCTGTCTGATCTGGCAGCAGATGTTGAGACACATAACAAACAGAATGACACAGCATTGAATATAGCAGCACTAAATGGTAACAGTAATGTAGTAACTCTTCTTGTAGATCAGTTTGGAAGTAATCCCAACACAAAAGGCTTCGACAACAGAACTCTTCTCCATCAGGCCTGTGGTGGTGGCCACTTGGAGTTGGTAGACAAACTGATTAATGACTACCACTGTGATCCCATTGCCAGGGATGACAAAGGAGCCACTCCACTTCACATGGCGACACTGGCAGGGAAAGAACATGTAGTGAAGAGACTTGTCAGTAATTATGACTGTTGTGTGGAATGCAGAGACGATGATGATAACACTCCACTCCATATTGCTGCTAGAAGAGGCCATGTCCATGTAGTTGAGGCTCTGCTGTCTGATCTGGCAGCAGATGTTGAGACACATAACAAACAGAATGACACAGCATTGCATGTAGCAGCACTGAATGGTCACAGTAATGTAGTGACTCTTCTTGTAGATCAGTTTGGATGTAATCCCAACACAAAAGGCTTTGACAACAGAACTTCTCTACATTGGGCCTGTGCAGGTGGCCACTTAGAGTTGGTAGAGAAACTGATTAATGATTACCACTGTGATCCCATGGCCAGGGACAACAAGGGAGCCATTCCACTTCACATGGCGACACTGACAGGGAAGGGACATGTAGTGAGGAGACTTGTCAGTAAATATGACTGTTCTGTGGAAAGCAGAGACGATAATGATAACACTCCACTCCATTATGCTGCTAGAGGAGGCCATGTCCATGTAGTTGAGGCTCTGCTGTCTGATCTGGCAGCAGATGTTGAAACACGTAACAAACAGAATGACACAGCATTGCATTTAGCAGCACTGAATGATCACAGTAATGTAGTGACTCTTCTTGTAGATCAGTTTGGATGTAGTCCCCACACAAAAGGCTTCAACAACAGAACTCCTCTCCATCAGACCTGTCAAGGTGGCCACTTGGAATTGGTAGAGAAACTGATTAATGACTACCACTGTGATCCCATGGCCAGGGATGACAAGGGAGCCACTCCACTTCATATTGCTGCACTGGCAGGGAAGGGACATGTAGTGAGGAAACTTGTCAGTAATTATGACTGTTCTGTGGAATGCAGAGACGATAATGATAACACTCCACTCCATTATGCTGCTAGAGGAGGCCATGTCCATGTAGTTGAGGCTCTGCTGTCTGATCTGGCAGCAGATGTTGAGACACGTAACAAACAGAATGACACAGCATTGCATTTAGCAGCACTAAATGGTAACAGTAATGTAGTAACTCTTCTTGTAGATCAGTTTGGATGTAATCCCAACACAAAAGGCTTCGACAACAGAACTTCTCTACATTGGGCCTGTGCAGGTGGCCACTTAGAGTTGGTAGAGAAACTGATTAATGATTACCACTGTGATCCCATGGCCAGGGACAACAAGGGAGCCACTCCACTTCACATGGCGACACTGGCAGGGAAGGGACATGTAGTGAGGAAACTTGTCAGTAATTATGACTGTTCTGTGGAATGCAGAGACGATAATGATAACACTCCACTCCATTATGCTGCTAGAAGAGGCCATGTCCATGTAGTTGAGGCTCTGCTGTCTGATCTAACAGCAGATGTTGAGACACGTAACAAAAAGAATAACACAGCATTGCATCAAGCAGCACTGAATGGTCACAGTAATGTAGTGACTCTTCTTGTAGATCAGTTTGGATGTAGTCCCCACACAAAAGGCTTCAACAACAGAACTCTTCTCCATCATGCCTGTGGTGGTGGCCACTTGGAGTTGGTAGAGAAACTGATTAATGACTACCACTGTGATCCCATGGCCAGGGATGACAAAGGAGCCACTCCACTTTTGATTTCTGTAGCTTTAAAGAACAAGAGCCTTGTGACTGTATTACTATTGAACTACAATTATTCACCACATACTTGTGATGCTGATGGTAATACAGCATTACATGAATATGTATCTCAAGGGGATAAAGATATGGTGGAAACATTTGTTGATTTGATTGGAGCCTTTCCTTCCATTAAAAACAATAAAGGTAAAACACCTATTGATTTGGATCCCCTCATGCTGTTTTTCATGCCAAATGTCAGAAGCTGTGTTGAATATCTCTCAAAGCATGCAGTGGGTGAGTATCGACACTCCCCTCAAAAAGTACTAGTATTCGAGAAAGAAGTGGTGTCATCATTGAGTACATATTCTTCCTACTCACTACTGTCTTCTCCCTTCACCCAGTCTTGTGGCTTAAGTTATATGAAGGATTTAGTTGGGACTGACATGTGGGTATGTCATGCTGCACCAGACATAGTGCATACCTCTGTACTTCAGACATTACTGTCACGCCCCATCATTATGGCGGTTATTACTGTCAGTTTGAACATGTCTACTGGTGATGTAGTGAACAAAGTGCTTTCTCAAGTGTCTCTTACAAAGCAACTAGCCAGACAAGATACTGTTCCATTAAACATACTCCTTACTGCATCTTCATCTTTCGATCAGCTAAGCCTGTTTAATGGTATTTGTATGGATGTTATTGAGAAGGCAAACATGGATACATCCATTCACTTTTCACAACAGTTTTTAGTATGTGAACCTGAGAAATATGAAGAGAGACTATATCCAGTATTATCAAAGTTTATCAGTGACTCTGTGAGCACAATACGTAATCCTGATATACCAGAGATTACCCATGGCTCAATATACCTATTGAAATATTTGTATCGAGAGAATCGTGGAAAGTCTCACGTAACATTTTCTGATTTATCAAAGCAGCTTCAAAATGAACGAATAATGGAAGAGGGACATCCTGAGCTAGTGCAGTCCTCCTTACGACAACTTGATGAACAGGGATATGTAATAACAACAGGCACTGTGGAAGATCCTCAGTATATTGTATTGAATCCTCTCCATGTGCTTCAGACAATGGATGAGCTCTCACATAATGTCTCAGATCCACAGGCACATGCTGGTCTGTACTCTCAAAGGTTGCTTTCTTCTCTCCCTTGTGTTGAACCTCTTATGACAAAACTTGGCCTGTCTATGGCAGTCCCAAGTCCTTTGGTAAACTTAGTCATGAAAGAGAACATTGAAAAACATGTTAAAGATCAATTTTATTTCTCACCACAATTTGCTACTTGCCACAGGCAGGTCAATAATTGGACATGTCAACCAAGTGAAGTGTTTTCTTGTGGTCTTTGCATCAGTCCTGTTGGGCGGGGCACATCTTTTCCATCTCAGTTGATATCAACTATTTTTCTTAAAGCTATAAAGTATTTCACTGATACCTTCGTGAAGGCACCATATCCTCCATTAGATTGTACACTATGGAAGGGTGGCATGCAGTGGATGGCAAATAATGTTGAAGTATTGCTGGAGGTTAGAGGAAATGGAAGCTGTATACTAATGATGGGGAGAAGTGATGTATCTAACCAGTTACAATGCATGGATATGTTTGTCAAAGTAGTGGATATGGTGTTGGATGTAAAGAGTGATCACTGTGGTGGTATCCTGCACAAGGTTGAAGTTCTGGATCCAAATGCTCTTGAACCACAATCTATTCCATCTGCTAATGACTTGCTATGGTGTGATGCAAGCACTGCTGCCAGGGCTCTCAAAATTGACAAGAGACATGTCCAAAGTACATGTAAATCTAAACATTTCCCTGTCAAGAAGTTGGACTGGCTACATCGATTTTCACTACAAAGTAAGCCTTAACTTTTTTTGATCACTATCTTGCATGTATCATTTCATTCTCAGTGTTTTGTTCATGTACTATCCACTTACAGACAAATTGTTTCCAATGGACTATAAAATTGTCTCGGCATTTCTTGAAGGAGTGACTGTGAGATGGAAGGACATAGCCAGAGAATTAGACCTGTCAGAACAGACCATAGACAGAATCAACAATGCTCATCAAGGTAACCCAGAATTTTGTTGTAAACAAATGATTGAAGAATGCTTGATTGGAAAAGAAGTTAAAATGAATTGGCACTCTCTCACTGAGGCACTAAGGAAGTTACACATGGAAGACCTTGTTGATATGATTGGAGAGTACTGGGGTAAGTTAATGGAAATTTCTATTGGACTACTTTGTCATTTAAACCTCTTTGCTTCAGGGCATCATGTACGAGTTCAGACAATGCTACATGACGGCAGGTTAAAATTCACTAGTATTGATGCAACTGCTCAGCAGCAATTTACTGTGATAGTTGAGTCGCATTGGAAACACTTAGCCCCCTACATCAACCCATCTGCTTCAACTGGTCCTGGAAATACAGAGCCTGTTATTGACCATTTGCAGAGATGGAGAGAGAGAATGGACCCCACTTTTGGAGATTTGTCAGAAATCTTGAGCCATCTCTACATACAACCACCTCTTCCCAGTGATGTTCAACTTCCTCTAACATCACTCCCTTTGAGAGATCCAGATGGTGTGTATATATTTTCTTTTTTTTACATATTTTGTGATATTGTATGCACTACCATTATATTCTAGATCCTCCTTGTCACCATTCCTGTCCCGAGTCCCTCTCTGAGATGTGCTCCACAACTGTTCACTCTGAGAAAGTGGACATTACTGGGAAAACAATTGAGTGTAAAGACTTAGGGTTTTCAATGACATTTCCTCCAGGAGCAGTCATTTCTCCTGTGACAGTCTCAGTATGCTGTTCTTTCAATCGTGAGTTTTCTCCTCCTGATGGCTACCAGTTTGTCAGTCCAGTGTACATACTTCATGTTCATCCTGAGACCCAATTCCTGAAAAAAGTGACACTCTCACTACAACACTGGGCCAAGTCAGATGGATCTGACCTTCACTTTGCATCTTGCCCATTCCCAAATCAGTCCTACCCCTTTGAAGTGAAGGACAGTGGGGATTTTACTTCACACAACCATTATGGAAGAATTGAAGTTGACCATTTCTCACTGGGAGCAATAATAAGAAAACTCTTACGTTCTCTGAGGATTGGTAGAGGTCAGTTACTATTATACACCACATTCATACTTACAATGTCACTGTGTTTATTTTACAAACTGTATTTCAGAGGACCACTACAGGGCATCATTAGTGTCACCACTGTCAACTAAAAAGTCCGTTACTAAAGAGTCTGATGTGAATGAATGGCTCTATGTCATATCACTGAGTCTGGACCATAATGCTTTTGCAAAGGTAAGTGTAATCCCCTAACTTACATATTAATAATTTTAACAAATACCCAATTTAATGCTATTTGATTTTTAGGACACAACACCTTGGTTTTTGGCCTTTCATATATACATATATGTCTCAATACAGTTCTATTAAATATTTCCAGAATACTCTTAATTGGATGAAAGAGAATTATCCTGATTTTGTATGGACATACTCTGAAAAAAGGAGGATAGAACTTGATCCTGGAGCAGAGACATTTATTATTGCACCAGAAAAACTGGAAGTGGTCAACATTAAAGGAGATGATACTGTAAGTTTTAGCTATGCATATAGAATGTACACCTACATAATATTATGTTGTTTTTTAGATTTCTAAAAAGGATGTAGATGTCAGAGACAACTGTGATGACATTGACATCTACCCTCCTCGGGTTTTTATTGAAGCAGAAGCAAGAAATTTCACCAGATGCTCAGTGACTATCAAGAATGTGAATGACTGTGTATTTCAGCTCTCAGTACCTTCTGGAGTACATGTGATGACACAGGGTTAGTGTATTACTCATTTGTATATAGTGATAAATGCTTTGTATTTCTTTCCCTAATAGATGGACTGCCAGGCATATCACATGCGCTACTATTTCAAAGACTGTATCCTCTGCGAGCTCATTGGTACACAATTGGAACATGTCTATATGTCCCTCCTGGAGATCTGGACGCTATAAGACAGGAATGTGGTACAGACTGTGATATGCTTCTTGGTAAAGTTCTACATAATTGGGAAAGAAGAAAGAGTGACATTACTTGGAATGATGTCATTGATATGCTGATTGGCCCAACCATGGAAGCAAAAGGAAAACACATCGCAGAAAATATCAAGAGAGATTTTAAAGTATGTCATATATACTCAATTAATGGCTACTAAAGCTTATATTTATAATTTCCTATTTTTCTGCAGGTTGAAACCTCATTAGTATAGAGACAATGTGTATAGAACACAATTATATACTGCATCAGTTTTATTTGCTTTTGTAGTAGTGCAGTTTTCACCTTTGAGAAGTTTGCAGATGTACATATTATGAATGTGTGTCTTAATTATTGACATGTAATAGTCAGTAGTCGTATGATTAGTAGCTGTAATGATGATTGATGTTGACCACAAGTACAAAGAGATTGAGTCAGACCCTGTCATCTCTGTGCTTATTTCTGCTGCTGAGACAGTCAGCAAAGAATAGGCTGCCTGCACTCTTCTTGGGAAACCGAGCATCATCTGGAACTGGCTTCAAACTTGCCTCGGGCGACTCCTCCTCATCTGACTGTGCATCATGAAGTTGGCCAGTTTCATTGAGTGGGTGCATGTTGTGAGCAGTGGGTGTGGCCGAGTGGTTGTGGACTAGTGGAGATTGGGAGGTGGAGGGTGCAGAGGTGTGTCTTGAGGTTGACGAGGAGAAGGAGGGGAGTGGAGGGAATGGCCGCCCTGGGGCAAACATGAGATAAAATACTATTTCAAAACCAAACATACATGTAACTGAAATAGCAACTTCTACCTTAGTAGTATGCATATCAAATTGTCAAATCCAATGTTTAGTAAGTGGAGGACAATCACCACAACCTCAATTATGATAGCCAATGAAGCTACAGCCAATCACCATACCTGCATATATTGATTTGCCAATAAGATTATTCAACATAGAGTTAAATTTTACCGACATCTTATACAGTTTGTTTCTGTGTGAAAATATAGAAATGTATACCTGTTGCTGCATATAGGTGTTGTCTCTAAGAACTCATCGCCGGCAGAGAACCGAGCTACAAGAACACAACACACTTGTCAATGAGAGATGCGTCATTATAAAGTGCAGTGCAATGTCAGTGCTTACCAGGATCGCGAGGATGCGCAGTATGATCTCAATGCGTCCTCCCCAGAAACTGACGATGGCCAGACTGGGACATGGTCCCAGTACCTCGCCCGCACTTTACCTATTCTTTGCTAGACATAGTGTGATTGACTATACAACTCTATGCAGCTTCAAGCTACACCCATATATGCATACTTGTACCATAGATTTCCGTATACCATTACTGCGGATCTCGTTCATCCGGAAGTAATTTATCACGCATGCTCACCTATTATTACCATGGTAGCTGGTAGTGACATATCTAGTATCTTCCTTTGACTTTGAGCAACGCTGTGTCAGACATCAAACTTATCGGGTTCAGTCGAATTGTAAGGAGTTCTCTCAAGAAGGATCTTGTGAGTGAAATAACGATACTCTATACGTGTATACATATGTAGTATTCCTTAAATGGCTGGCTGCACTGAAAATTTAAGACAAGGGTTTAATTAATACTGTTGTCTCAGTTACACTTGTTAACATATGTAGCTAATAGCGGAGCTGTTTATTTGTCTTGGTAATACACTATATGCATTTACAATGTTCATTTCCACTTTAAAAAGGTACAGCTATGTGATCTACATGCACATATAGAACTGTTACATGACAACTCTTCTGCCACCCACTTTGAAGCCAGTTATTCATTATATAGTAGTTCAGGAAAATCATTGCATACTTTTATACTTCTTCCCATCTCATCAATGATATGAATAATGTTGTCACCTAGACAACTCCATTAATACTTTTTGTGAGTTAGCCTCAATCCCAGACCCCCAAGGACTGAAAGGAAAGGGAGGCTTGATACTTGTACGCATGCGCCAAATAATTACATGATGAATTATATGAATAATGTAGTCATCTAGACAACTCCATTAATACTTTTTGTGAGTTAGCCTTGATCCCAGACCCCCAAGGACCGAAAGGAGAGGGAGGCTCAGTACTTACTGAACATGTATTTGTACGCATGCGCCAAATAATTACATGTAGTTCGTTTTTCGCAGTGTGGCAACTAGTGGTGCAAATACCCATTCTGTGCAAATTCTACGTTGATCCTTGAATCACCTTTGAAACCAGGTTGTGAGTAACTGAACTCTTAGCTATTCATACACATGTTATTTCCTGCTAATTAGTCTTAACACTTTTTCCATTTTTACAGCTTTTAACTATTTCCACATCAGTCCCTGACAGAATCTGTCATAACATATAATTTGATCCATTAGTACACTGTGTGGGGAAGTATAATCATATACAGTGTGGAGAAAGTTCTCAGTGAAGAGTGCATGTAGAATAAATTTGAGGGTATATTAGTGGGAAGAGAATATCAGTAAAGCCAAACAAATCCATGGAACTTCTAACAGCTGCCAAACAAGGTAGTCTTGGTGTAGTGAGGGCTCTTGTCTCTCATCCATCATGTGACCTGCTAGCCAGAGATGAGGAGGGAAACACTGCCCTACATATTGCAGCCAGTAGAGGACACCATGATGTGGTGTTAGAGCTAGCTAGCAGGTATACTGCTCCTTCTGGCGAAGTATATGCAGGAGTTAATAATAAAGGCCAAACTCCTCTCCACTTAGCTTGCTCTAATGGATGGATAAAATGTGTTGACCATCTGATTAATAAACTTCATTTTGACTTTAATATAAAAGACGTTAGTGGTAATACTCCCTTAAAATCTGCTTCAAAAGCAAAACATAATGATATCATTTTATTACTGCTTCAAAAATATGAAATATGCATTGGTATTAAAGAAGAAAGCAATCTTAAAACAGAAAATTGTAGTATTACAGGAGGCAGTTCATGCCTACTAGTAGCTGCCAAACAAGGTAGTCTTGGTGTAGTGAGGGCTCTTGTCTCTCATCCATCATGTGACCTGCTAGCCAGAGATGAGGAGGGAAACACTGCCCTACATATTGCCGCCAGTAGAGGCCACCATGATGTGGTGTTAGAGCTAGCTAGCAGGTATACTGCTCCTTCTGGTGAAGCATATGATGGAGTTAATAATGAAGGTCAAACTCCTCTCCACTTGGCATGCTATAAGGGATGGATAAAATGTGTGGATCCTCTAGCCATCAAATTTCCCAAGGAAATGTATGTAAAAGATAACAATGGAAATACTCCAATAATGGCTGCCTCTTTGGCAGGCCATAAAACACTTGTTTCACTGCTAAAAGAGCGATATAAAGTGGCCATTGACTCCAAAGAAGGTGAGCTACTAAACCACAAGGAAGATAAACACAAACCAAAGCTATCTGATCAAACTGAGGCAAGCTCTTGTCTCTTAGCAGCAGCCAAACAAGGTAGTCTTGGTGTAGTGAGGGCTCTTGTCTCTCATCCATCGTGTGACCTGCTAGCCAGAGACGAGGAGGGAAACACTGCCCTACACATTGCAGCCAGTAGAGGCCACCATGATGTGGTGTTAGAGCTAGCTAGCAGGTATACTGCTCCTTCTGGCGAAGTATATGCAGGAGTTAATAATAAAGGCCAAACTCCACTTCACTTAGCTTGTCGTAATGGGTGGATAAAATGTGTTGACCATCTGATTAATAAACTTCATTTTGACTTTAATTTAAAAGAGGTTAATGGCAATACTCCCTTAAAATCTGCTTCAATAGCAGGACACAATGATATCATTTTACTGCTGCTTCAAAAATGTAAAGTATGCATTGGTAATGAAACTAAAGAAGAAAGCAATCGTAATCCAGAGAATATCAGTATTACAGGAAGCAGTTTATGCTTGCTAGCAGCAGCCAAACAAGGTAGTCTTGGTGTAGTGAGGGCTCTTGTTTCTCATCCATCATGTGACCTGCTAGCCAGAGATGAGGAGGGAAACACTGCCCTACACATTGCAGCCAGTAGAGGACACCATGATGTGGTGTTAGAGCTAGCTAGCAGGTACACTGCTCCTTCTGGTGAAATATATGCAGGAGTTAATAATGAAGGCCAAACTCCTCTTCATTTAGCTTGTCGTAATGGATGGGTTGACTGTACACAAACCGTGGCTACCATGTTTCCAGAAGATTTAAATGTGAAAAATGAATATGATAATCTTCCTATACATGATGCAGCATTGTTTGGTCATGGCAATGTAGTTGACTGTCTGTGTGAAGAGTTTGGATGTGATGTAGATTCTCTTGGTCGACTTAACAGAACTTGCTTGTTTTTGGCTTGTAGTGGTGGACACATGAAGTTGGCACACAGTCTACTAGTCAAGTATGGCTGTAGGAGAGATGCACTGGATGATATGGGTGGATTAGCAACCACTTGTGCTGCCTACTATGGTTATACACACCTTCTTGAAATGCTAATTGATGAGTTTAACTTTTCTCCAAATGCAGTAAGACTTACTGATGGTGATAATCTATTTCATCAGGCATGTGCAGGGAAACATTATGTAACAGCAAATATTCTCATTAACAAATATAACCTTGATCCTCTGTCAAAGGACATACATGGATACAGCGCTCTTCACTACCTCTGTCGTTCCAATGATCATGCACTTGAGAATGTTGGTAACTTCCATACTCCAGCTGATGTAGAAATCACTACATTTGTAGATCACTTGATAAGTCTCAAGTGTGATCCTATGGACAGAGATAATGAGGGTGGAAATGCACTTCATTTTGCAGCTTTCAGTGGTCAGACAGAGGTAATCATACAACTGGTCAGGAAATACAAGTGTCTTGTGGAATACAGAGATAATTATGGTAACACTCCACTCCATTATGCTGCTGGAAGAGGCCATGTCCATGTAGTTGAGGCTCTGCTATCTGATCTGGCAGCAGATGTTGAGGCACGTAACAAACAGAATGGCACAGCATTGCATATAGCAGTAATGTAGTGACTCTTCTTGTAGATGAGTTTGGATGTAGTCCCCACACAAATGGCTTCAGCAACCAAACTCCTCTCCATCAGACCTGTAATGGTGGTCACTTGGAGTTGGTAGAGAAACTGATTAATGACTACCACTGTGATCCCATGGCTAGGGATGACAAGGGACTCACTCCACTTCATGTTGCTGCAGGGAAAGGGAAGGAACATGTAGTGAGGAGACTTGTTAGTAATTATGACTGTTCTGTGGAATGTAGAAATAATGATGATTACACTCCACTCCATTATGCCGCTGGAAGTGGCCATGTCCATGTAGTTGAGGCTCTGTTATCTGATCTGGCAGCAAATGTTGAGGCACGTAACCAACAGAATGGCACAGCATTGCATATAGCAGCATTTAATGGTCACAGTAATGTAGTGACTCTTCTTGTAGATCAGTTTGGATGTAGTCCCCACACAAAAGGCTTCAACAACACAACTCCTCTCCATCATGCCTGTGGTGGTGGCCACTTGGAGTTGGTAGAGAAACTGATTAATGACTACCACTGTGATCCCATGGCCAGGGATGACAAGGGAGCCACTCCACTTCATATTGCTGCACTGGCAGGGAAGGAACATGTAGTGAGGAGACTTGTCAGTAATTATGACTATTGTGTGGAATGTAGAAATAATGATGATTACACTCCACTCCATTGTGCTGCTGGAAGTGGCCATGTCCATGTAGTTGAGGCTCTGCTATCTGATCTGGCAGCAGATGTTGAGGCACGTAACAAACAGAACAACACAGCATTGCATGTAGCTGCACTGAATGGTCACAGTAATGTAGTGACTCTTCTTGTAGATCAGTTTGGATGTAGTCCCCATTCAAAAGGTTTCAACAACAGAACTCCTCTCCATCAAGCCTGTGGTGGTGGCCACTTGGAGTTGGTAGAGAAACTGATTAATGACTACCACTGTGATCCCATGGCCAGGGATGATGAGGGAGCCACTCCACTTCATATTGCTGCAGAGGAAGGGATGGAACGTGTAGCGAGGAGACTTGTCAGTAATTATGGCTGTTGTGTGGAATGTAGAAATAATGATGATAACACTCCACTCCATTGTGCTGCTAGAAGTGGCCATGTCCTTGTAGTTCAGGCTCTGCTATCTGATTTGGCAGCAGATGTTGAGGTATGTAACAAAGAGAATGACACAGCATTACATGTAGCAGCATTTAATGGTCACAGTAATGTAGTGACTCTTCTTGTAGATGAGTTTAGATGTAGTCCCTACACAAAAGGCTTCGACAACAGAACTCCTCTCCATCATGCCTGTGATGGTGGCCACTTGGAGTTGGTAGAGAAACTGATTAATGACTACCACTGTGATCCCATGGCCAGGGATGACAAGGGACTCACTCCACTTTTGATTTCTATAGCCTCAAAGAATAAGAGCATTGTGACCACATTGCTATTGAAATACAATTGTTCACCACATGTTTGTGATGCTCATGGCAATACAGCATTACATGGATATGTATCTCAAGGGGATAAAGATATGGTGGAAATGCTTGTTGATTTGATTGGAGCCTTTCCTTCCATTAAAAACAATGAAGGTAAAACACCAATTGATTGGGATCCCCTCATGCTGTTTTTCATGCCAAATGTCAGAACTTGTGTTGAATATCTCTCAAAGCATGCAGTGGGTGAGTATCGACATTCCCCTCAAAAAGTACTAGTATTTGACAAAGAAGTGGTGTCATCATTGAGTACATATTCTTCCTACTCACTAATGGCTTCTCCCTTCACCCAGTCTTGTGGCTTGTGTTGCACGAAGGATTTAGTTGGGACTGACATCTGGGTATGTCATGCTGCACCAGACACACAGCATACCTCTGTACTTCAGACATTACTGTCAGGCCCCATCATTATGGCAGTCATTACTGTCAGTTTGAAGATGTCTACTAATGATGCAGTGATCAAAGTTCTTTCTGAAGTGTCTCTTACAAAGCAACTAGCCAGACAAGATACTGTTCCATTAAACATACTCCTTACTGCATCTTCATATTTCGACCAGCAAAGCCTGTTCAATGATATTTGTATGGAGGTTATTGAGAAGACCAACATGGATACATCCATTCACTTTTCACAACAGTTTTTAATATGTGAACCTGAGAAATATGAGGAGAAACTATATCCAGTATTATCAAAGTTTATCAGTGGATCTGTGAGCACAATACGTAATCCTGATATACCAGAGATTACCCATGGTTCAATATACCTATTGAAATACTTGTATCGAGAGAATCGTGGAAAGTCTTATGTAACATTTTCTGATTTATCAAAACAGCTTCTAAATGAACGAATAATGGAAGAGGGACATCCTGAGCTAGTGCAGTCCTGCTTACGACAACTTGATGAACAGGGATATGTAATAACAACAGGCACTGTGGATGATCCTCAGTATATTGTATTGAATCCTCTCCATGTGCTGCAGACAATGGATGAGTTGTTACAGAACACCTCAGATCCGCATGCACATGCTGGTCTGTACTCTCAAAGGTTTCTTTCTTCTCTCCCTTGCGTTGAACCTCTCATGACAAACCTTGGCCTGTCGATGGCAGTCCCAGACTGTCTGGTAAACTTAGTCATGAAACAAGACTTGGACCAAGATGTTGAGAAGCAATTCTATTTTTCACCACAGTTTACTGCTTGCCATAAGAAGTTAAATAAGTGGACATGTCAACCAGGTGAAGTTTTTTCTTGTGGCCTTCACATAGTTCCTGTAAGAGAGCAAAACTCTTTTCCACCCCAGTTGATATTAACTATTCTTTTTAAAGCTATTCAGTATTTCACTGCTACATTTCTGACAACACCATCTCCTCCATTAGACTGTGTACTAAGGAAGAATGGCATTCAGTGGATGGCAAATAATGTTGAAATATTATTGGAAGTTGGAAGCTGTGTAATAGTGATGGGGAGAAGTGATGTATCTAATCAATTGCAATGCATGGATATGTTTGTCAAGACAGTTAATATGGTGTTGGATGTGAAGGGTGATCACTGTGGTGGTATCCTGCACAAGATTGAAGTGCTGGATCCAAATTCCCTTGAATCACAATCTATTCCACCTTCCAATAAATTGTTGTGGTGTGATGCAAGCAGTGCTGCAACAGCTCTTAGAATTGGCAGAAGACACATCCAAAGCACATGTAAATCTAAAGAGTTTCCTGTTAAGAAGTTGGACTGGCTACATCGATTTTCACTACAAGGTAAGTCTTTGTTTGATTACTAATTTAATTCACACGTGTGTATGTATAAAGACATGTTTTCCTACTAATAGACAAGTTATTTCCTCTAAACTATGACATTGTCTCGGACTTTCCTAAAGAAGTGACTGTGAGATGGCAGGATATAGCCAGAGAATTAGGCCTGTCAGAGCAAACCATACTGAAGATCCACGTGATTCATCAAGGTAACCCAGAATTGTGCTGTGAAGAAGCAATCAAAGAATGCTTGATTGGAAAAGAAGTGAAAATGACTTGGCCGTCTCTCATCGAGGCATTAAAAAACTTACACATGGATGATCTTGTTGATATTATCAATGAGAACTGGGGTAAGTGTTTAGTCACAAAGATTTAGAGTAGACTGTTTAGTCATTTAATGTTTACAGGGCACCACATAGGAGTTCAGAAAATGCTACAAGATGATAAGTTGACATTTGATGGTATTGATGAAGAATTTGATGAGCAACTTGCTGTGGTAGTTGGGCCACATTGGAAACACCTGGCTCCCTATATCAACCCATCAGCACCACATGGTTCTGGAAATGAAGAGCCTGTGATTGAGCAGTTGAAGAAATGGAGAGAGAGAATGCATCCAACATTTGGAGATCTGTCTGAAATCTTGAGCCGTCTTTACATACAACCACCTCCTCCCTCTTCAGTGATTGCAAGTAATTCAAAAGACTCAAGAACACCATCACCTTTGAAAGATCAAGATGGTATGTATTCTTGTACTTGTGTTAGTGTTGTTATCACTATTTCAGCACACATATTTCTATAGATCCTCATCCTTGTCATCATACCTGTCCTGAGTCTCTCTCTGAGATGTGCTCCACAACTGTTCACTCTGAGAAAGTGGACATTACTGGGAAAACAATTGAGTGTGAAGACTTAGGATTTTCAATAGCATTCCCTCCAGGAGCAGTCATTTCTCCTGTGACAGTCTCAGTATGTTGCTCTTTCAAACGTGAGTTTTCTCTTCCTGATGGCTACCAGTTTGTCAGTCCAGTGTACATACTTCATGTTCATCCTGAGACCCAATTCCTGAAGAAAGTGACACTCTCACTACAACACTGGGCCAAGTCAGATGGATCTGACCTCCGCTTTGCATCTTGCCCATTTCCAAATAAATATCAGTCCTACCCCTTTGAAGTGAGGAGCGGAGATTTTACCTCATGCAGTGATTATGGAAGAATTGAAGTTGATCATTTCTCACTAGAAACAGTTATCAGAGCAATTGGCTCATGGATATTTGGGGATAGTAGAGGTAAAAATTATCATCATTTATAGTTGGTTGATTTGTCACTATAATGCATGTGTATTTCAGGGAGAGATCATCAAGTGTCAGAGGAAACAGATTCTTCCACAGTCCAAGAAAACTACTACAGAGCAACATTAGTGTGGCCAGTGTCCACTGAGAGATGTGATGTGACTGAATGGCTCTATGTCATATCACTGAGTTTGGACCACGTAGCTGTTTCAAAGGTAAGTCCTAGACCATTATTTTCAATCTATACAATTCTACTAATATTCCAGAATACCCTTGAGTGGATGGAAAAAAGGTATCAGGCATTTAATTGGACATACACTAAAAAAAGGAAGATAGAACTTGATCCTGGAACATCAACATTTATTATTGCACCAGAAATAGTGGAAGTGATCAGCATTAAAGGAGGTGATACTGTAAGTTATTATAGTCTACACATCTATATGCATGTACATAGATGTACATTCTTTTAGATATCTAAGGAGGATGTGGATGACACACAAAATTGTGAAGACATTGATGAATACCCTCCTCGGGTTTTTCTTGAAGGAAGAGGAAATTTCACCAGCTGCTCAGTGACTATCAAGAATGTCAATGACTGTGTATTTCAGCTCTCAGTACCTTCAGGAGTACATGTGATGACACAGGGTTAGTCTTCATTGTATTGTGCATTCTAAATCTAAACTGTAAACTCATTCCCCAGAGGGACTGCATAGTGTGTCTCATAAACTGCTGTTCGAAAGACTGCATTCTGTGAGATCTAAATGGTACACAATTGGAATACATCTAGATGTCTCTCCTGGAGATTTGAGTGCCATAGCTCAGGAACACAGCAATAACCCCGATAGATGTTTTAGTGAGGTTCTGTATGATTGGAAGAGAAGAAAGGGCAATATTACTTGGGAGGATGTCATTGAAATGCTGATCAGCCCAGGTATGAAGGAGGTCCACCTTGCAAAAGAAATCAAGCAAGAATTTAAAGTAAGATTACATAATACACACATTTTGGGTCTTGTATGAAAGTTCTCTACTCTCTCTACCTGCAGGTTGAAACTTCCATAATATGATTGTACATATATAAAATGAGTGAACTTTCCTGCATCATGAGCTAAAAATTAATGTGTTATATTATTTTTAGTAGTTTTTATTATGTGTACAACTGTAGAATTAGATTTTTATTGACATGTAATAGTCCGTAGTCGTATGATTATTAGTAGCTGTAATGATGATTGATGTTGATCACAAATACAAAGAGATTGCTACAATGTAATTGAACAATGAGTCAAACCCTACTTATTTCTGCTACTGAGACAATCAGCAAAGAATAGGCTGCCTGCACTGTTCTTGGGAAACCGAGCAGCATCTGGAAATGGCTTCAAACTTGCCTCGGGTGATTCCTCTTCATCTGACTGTGCAGCACCAAGTTGGCCAGTTTAATTGAGTGGGTGCATGTTGTGAGCAGTGGGTGTGGCCGAGTGTTTGTGGACTAGTGGAGATTGCGAGGTGGAGGGTGCAGAGGTGTGTCTTGAGGTCGACAAGGAGAGGGAGGGAAGTGGGTTGAATGGCCGCCCTGGGACAAATGTGAGAGAAAATACTATTTCAAAACTAAACATACATGTAACTGAAATAGCAACTTCTAGCTTAGTAGTATACATATCAAATTGACGAATCCAATGTTTAGTAAGTGGAGGACAATCACCACAACCTCAATTATGATAGCCAATGAAGCTACAGCAATCACCATACTTTTGACAATAATGATTATTCAACATAGAGTTAAATTTTACCGGCATCTTGTGTAGTTTGTTTCTGCGTGAAAATTATATACCTGTTGTGTTGTCTCTAAGATCAGTGTCCTCCAGATCATACTCTTCAATGTTCCTAAGGCAACCGCAGCGGAACTCAACGCCGGCAGAGAACCGAGCTACAAGAACACAACACACCTGAGAGGCATCATCATAAAGTACAGTGCAATGTCAGTGCTTACCAGAATCGTGAGGTTGCACAGTATGATCTCAATGCGTCCTCCCCAGAAACTGACAATGGCCAGACCGGGTCGAGGCCCCAGTACCTCGCCCGCCACTTTTACAGCAAAGCCCATTCTTTGCTAGACGTAGTGTGATTGACTATACAACTTGTGAACGACTATGCAGCTACGAGCTACACCAATATATTTGCATTCTTCGATCGTGCCATTGATTTCCGTATACCATTACGGCTCGCGCGTTCGGATACATGATCGTCCATCCGGAAGTTATTTATCACGCATGTATTCTTCTTAAAGCTATGAAGTATTTCACTGATACCTTTGTGAAGGCACCATATCCTCCATTAGATTGTACACTATGGAAGGGAGGTATGCAGTGGATGGCAAATAATGTTGAAGTATTGCTGGAGGTTAGAGGAAATGGAAGCTGTATACTGATGATGGGGAGAAGTGATGTATCTAACCAGTTACAATGCATGGATATGTTTGTCAAGACAGTGGATATGGTGTTGGATGTAAAGAGTGATCACTGTGGTGGTATCCTGCACAAGGTTGAAGTGCTGGATCCAAATGCCTTTGAATCACAAACTGTTCCACCTTTCAATGACTTGCTGTGGTGTGATGCAAGCAGTGCTGCCAGGGCTCTTAGAATTGGCAGAAGACACATCCAAAGCACATGTAAATCTAAACATTTCCCTGTCCAGAAGTTGGACTGGCTACATCGATTTTCACTACAAGGTAGCTAAGTCTTTTTTGATCACAATCTTCCATGTATAATATACTATTTCATTCTCAGTATTATTATGTTCATGTACTATCCACTTACAGACAAATTGTTTCCAATGGACTATAAAATTGTCTCATCATTTCTTGAAGGAGTGACTGTGAGATGGAATGACATAGCCAGAGAATTAGGCCTGTCAGAACAGACCATAGACAGGATCAACAATGCTCATCAAGGTAACCCAGAATTTTGTTGTAAACAAATGATTGAAGAATGCTTGATTGGAAAAGAAGTTCAAATGAATTGGCAGTCTCTCACTGAGGCACTAAGGAAGTTACACATGGAACTTGTTGATATGATTGGCGAGTACTGGGGTAAGCTAATGGAAATTTCTCTCTGACTACTTAGTCATTTAAATTTCCTTTGCTACAGGGCATCATGTACGAGTTCTGACAATGCTGCATGACGACAAGTTAACATTCACTAGTATTGATGCAACTGCTCAGCAGCAATTTGCTGTGATAGTTGAGCCACATTGGAAACACTTAGCCCCCTACATCAACCCATCTGCTTCAACTGATCCTGGAGGTGTGGAGCCTGTTATTGACCATTTGCAGGGATGGAGAGATAGATTGCACCCCACTTTTGGAGATTTGTCAGAAATCTTGAGCCATCTCTACATACAGCCACCTCTTCCCAGTGATGTTCAACTTCCTCTAACATCACTTCCTTTGAGAGATTCAGATGGTGTGTATATATTTTCTTTTTTTTACATATTTTGTAATATTGTATGAACTATACCATTATATTCTAGATCCTCCTTGTCACCACTCCTGTCCTGAGTCTCTCTCTGAGATGTGTTCCACAACTGTTCACTCTGAGAAAGTGGACATTGCTGGGAAAACAATTGAGTGTGAAGACTTGGGATTTTCCATAACATTCCCTCCAGGAGCAGTCATTTCTCCTGTAATTGTCTCAGTATGCTGTTCTTTCAAACGTGAGTTTTCTCCTCCTGATGGCTACCAGTTTGTCAGTCCAGTGTACATACTTCATGTTCATCCTGAGACCCTATTCCTGAAGAAAGTGACACTCTCACTACAACACTGGGCCAAGTCAGATGGATCTGACCTTCGATTTGCAACTTGCCCATTTCCAAATCAGTCCTACCCTTTTGAAGTTAAAGACAGTGGTGATTTTACTTCACACAGCCATTATGGAAGAATTGAAGTTGACCATTTCTCACTGGGAGCAATAATAAAAAAACTCTTACGTTCTCTGAGGATTGGTAGAGGTCAGTTACTATTATACACCACATTCATACTTACAATGTCACTGTGTTTATCTTAAAAATTGTATTTCAGAGGACCACTACAGGGCATCATTAGTGTCACCACTGTCAACTAAAAAGTCTGTTACTAAAGAGTCTGATGTGAATGAATGGCTCTATGTCATATCACTGAGTCTGGACCATAATGCTTTTGCAAAGGTAAGTGTCATCTCCTAACTTACACATTATAATTTGAACAAATTCCCAATTTGATTATAGAACACACCACCTTGGTTTTTTTTATACATGTATGTCTCAATACAGTTCTATTAAATATTTCCAGAATACTCTTAATTGGATGAAAGAGAATTATCCTGATTTTGTATGGACATACTCTGAAAAAAGGAGGATAGAACTTGATCCTGGAGCAGAGACATTTATTATTGCACCAGAAAAATTGGAAGTGGTCAACATTAAAGGAAGTAATACTGTAAGTTTTTAGCTATGCATATAGAATGTGCACCTACATATTATGATGTGTTTTTTAGATTTCTAAAAAGGATGTAGATGTCAGAGACAACTGTGACGACATTGACATCTACCCTCCTCGAGTTTTTCTTGAAGCAGAAGCAAGAAATTTCACCAGCTGCTCAGTGACTATCAAGAATGTGAATGACTGTGTATTTCAGCTCTCAGTACCATCTGGAGTACATGTGATGACACAGGGTTAGTGTACTACTCATTTGTATATAATGATGAATGCTTTGTATTTCTTTCTCTAATAGAGGGACTGCCAGGCATATCACATGCGCTACTATTTCAAAGACTGTACCCTCTGCGAGCTCATTGGTACACAATTGGAACATGTCTACATGTCTCTCCTGGAGATCTGGACGCTATAAGACAGGAATGTGGTACAGACTGTGATATGCTTCTTGGTAAAGTTCTACATAATTGGGAAAGAAGAAAGAGTGACATTACTTGGAATGATGTCATTGATATGCTGATTGGCCCAACCATGGAAGCAAAAGGAAAACGCATCGCAGAAAATATCAAGAGAGATTTTAAAGTATGTCATATATACTCAATTGCTAGTAAACCTTTTATAAAATTTCTATTGTTCTACAGGTTAATGTTGAAACCTCATTAGTATAAGACAATGTGAATTGAACATGATTAGTTGCATCAGCTTTATTTGCTTTTGTAGTAGTGCAGTTTTCACCTTTGAGAAGTTTGTAGTAATGTATAATAAAGTCTGCGCCCTGTCTGGCCTTACTCGATAGTCACACAGCTGATTATACTATGTACAAATACACGACTGAACTGAACTTACTGAGTACAACATACAATATATAGTCATGACACCGGAAACTAATTAGAGATGTGACACTGGAAGCTAATTAGAGATGTTAATGAAATTCATAGTCTCAGTCTCTACATATGTACATATATGAATAAGTGTATTGGATGTTTATTGACATGTAATAGTCAGTAGTCCTATGATTAGTAATGATTGATGTTGATCACAAATACAAAGAGATTGCTAATTGAATGAGTCAGACCCTGTCATCTCTGTACTTTCTGCTGCTGAGACAGTCAGCAAAGAATAGGCTGCCTGCACTGTTCTTGGGAAACTGAGTGTCATCTGGAAATGGCTTCAAACTTGCCTCGGGCGATTCCTCCTCATCTAACTGTGTATCATGAAGAAGTTGGTCAGTCTCATTTAGTGAAAGAGAGTTGTGAGCAGTGTGGCTGAGTGGTTGTGGACTAGTAGAGATTGGGAGGTGGAGGGTGCAGAGGTGCATGTGCTTTGAGGTTGACGAGGAGAGGGAGGGAAGCACTTGAAGGTATACATTTAAGTGGCATAGCAAATTCTCATACACTAGTAGCTAGTATGGATGCAATGTCTAGTAGATATAAAATGTGTTGTTGGAAAACACGTTAATTATATATCATTGCAAAAAATCAGTGGTCGTTGTGACCAACAGCCTACAGGTGTGGTTACCTCAGTTGCAACATATTCCCTTATGATGACTACTACCTCTCATGAGATATGTAGGATATCACTTAAGGAATTGTCTCTTTACATTTCAAGAGACAGTAAGACTGCTTGTGATAGTACTTTACCTTAAGGGGAAATCACATACATAACCCATTGTACTGTATTTAAATGCTCTATTAACCATCATGGAGGAGTAACCTTTATACATTCCTCCATACACGTATATATGATCCCCTGGGAACCTGTCATACATTCTTTGACCACCAAGAGAGGTCCATCTTGTCTTAACAGAATATGATGCAACTGAGATAGCCATACACACTTGTCAAAACAACTTATTTTGTAGTGATATAGATCTAGTTGGGTAGGGTAGATTGCATAAGATCCGGCCACCAAATAATGGTCTGTGACCTAGCCCTAGCCTTAGCCCTAAATGTAGCCCTAGCCATAGCAGTAGATGAGGTAACAACCTGTTACTCATTACTTTTGCATTATATTGGGGCGAAGTACTAGCCAAGCAACACCAAGTCATGATTAGATGGAGAAGTAGCCTGAGCATTGCAATAATGAGACGCGAGGAGCCACGTATGGTGGCCCATTAGTGCAGTGGGCCACCGTAGCCACGCCTTTATGACGCAACGGCGCTTTCACCAGATATAAGCTAGCTTCCTGCTTCGTTCGCTCAATTACACTTATACTGAAAAGAAGCAGTCCAATTTGCGGCGCTTCGGCAATGTAAAGAGTTCTTTCAAGAGCTGTTGATCTATCCTGTGAGTTCTCTCTATGTATCTATACAGCGCTGTAAAATAGGATCGTTTTTGACCACCTCTATAACAAAATCAAGAGAGTCCATTTAGCTATCTTGACGCATAGGAAAATACCTTTCCACATTAAATAACAATCTGGTCACCTAGGCTATGTCTATGGCAACATATTGATGCAAATGATACAACCATACAAGGGCTAATAGCCTTTTACAGTGTATGTGACTCTTCAATATAATATAGGGGAGTCTATGATTATCCCTGCATGGCATGTCGCTTGATAGGAGATATACATTTGTACTGCAATATAACCCTAGATCTGTTGCAAGTAGAGTAACTGCTTATTGACCTTCATTCTTAACACTATTGTACTTGTAACATAAAATCAAAACTTCTCATTGTATGCTATATATAGTGATGAACAGGAGTGAAGTTCAGGAAGAGAAAATTCCATAACATGATGCCTGGTAAAAGCTTGCAATGCACAATAGCATGCAGAAGACAGAAATAGCCACTGGTCTCCCATTTGAACCGTCTCTCCTCCTGAATGGGCTTGGTTGTGGAGGTTATAGGCTTGTCTCTAAACCCATTCAGGAAGAAAGGTGGCTCAAATGGGAGACCAGTTGCTATCTATGTCAGCTGACTCTTAGCTCAGTTGGTAGAGCATTGGGGTACTAACCCAAGGTCACTGGTTCAAGCCCAGTAGAGCCCACTTTTCCTCCTACTCTAACATCAACTTAATACCATTGGTTTGTCCATCACACTGCACGTCCATCATGCCATTTAGAGAGTTTCTACATCTAGATGGCACACAGAAGTTAAATATCTCTTCTCTGGCAACATAGAAGTGATTATAGTATGTTTCTATTTTATGGACACTAAGTAAGGGTGGTCAAATTATATCAGTAAAGTTAGAGTGTACAACACTCTATGACCACAGATAATTCACTCACCTATAATATATGCCAATAAGTGCATTGTTACTGTAACAATTCATCATAATGAGCATACAGCTATTCATGAGGGTGTGGCTAAACTAACCACCTCATTAGTAGAGTTATGTAATCTGTGGCTATGTGTTACGTTTCAGTAGCAATAAGTTATTACTACATGTAGGTTCATTCTGTATACACTGCTTATTACTGCAACACTTCCTTGTCAGATGAAACTCATGCTATTTTTGCTACGAACACTTTATAGTATATGTAGTATAAAATATGTTTATTGTCACATAACCCTAGTTTATAGTTTATCAGTGTTAAATTCAGTGACCATCACAGCACTCAATATATTGAAGATCATTAATTTTTGTTAACTTTTGTTAACTGGCCTCAAGTGTGTAAGACAAAATGGGAATTATCAGTGCTTGTTTATAAATATCACTCATACCTTTACACACAATTAAGGAGATGCAACTACACTGCAATATGTGTACAAGGGCTGATCCAGGGGGGGAGGGGTGGGGTGGCTAGCCACTTCCCTCTCATCCACCCCTCTACATTACATTCTGATACATGGTATTAGGCCTGTATCTACAATGGATGCATGATGGCTAGTGCCCGCAGTGTTATTGGGAGTGGTTAATTTTTGCACATTCATGCCTACTCAGCCACACACCTTGAAATATTTCTGGATAAGCATGCACCTTTGAAACAGTCTATAGTCTGGATTACTATTGACATGTGTTTTATATTAGCAATAAATATAACAATTTTCCATTTTACAGCTAACTACGTACGTCACTGACAAATCTATATTTGATCCATTATCACCACAGTGTGTGGAAAGAGACTACAGTTTCTATCAGTAAAGAGTACATAAGCACTCCGCAGAGTAAAATTTGAGGTACATTGGTGGGAAGTGTATATATCAATGTATTAAATGTTCCAATGGAACTCCTAGTAGCTGCGAAACAAGGTAGACTTGGTGTAGTGAGGGCTCTTGTCTCTCATCAATCATGTGACCTGCTAGCCAGAGATGAGGAGGGAAACACTGCCCTACACATTGCAGCCAGTAGAGGACACCATGATGTGGTGTTAGAGCTAGCTAGCAGGTATACTGCTCCTTCTGGTGAAGCATGTGCTGAAGTTAATAATGAAGGTCAAACTTCTCTCCACTTGGCATCCTATAAGGGATGGATAAAATGTGTCGATCCTCTAGCCATCAAATTTCCCACGGAAACAAATGTAGGAGATAACAATGGAATAATGGCCACCTCTTTGGTAGGCCATAAATCACTTGTTTCACTGCTGAAAAAGCGACATAAAGTGGACATTGACTCAAAGGAAGGTGAGCTATCAAACCACAAGGAAGATAAACACAAACCAAAGCCATCTGATCAAACTAAGGCAAGCTACTGTCTCTTAGCTGCTGCCAAACAAGGTAGTCTTGGTATAGTGAAGACTGTTGTCTCAAATCCATCATGTGACCTGCTAGCCAGAGATGAGGAGGGAAACACTGCCCTACACATTGCAGCCAGTAGAGGACACCATGATGTGGTGTTAGAGCTAGCTAGCAGGTATACTACTCCTTCTGGTATTAATAGCATAGGCCAAACTTCTCTTCACTTAGCTTGTCGTAATGGATGGGTTGACTGTACACAAACACTGGCTACAATGTTTCCAGGAGATTTAAATGTAAAAAATGAATATGATAATCTTCCTCTCCATGATGCAGCATTGTTTGGTCATGGCAATGTAGTTGACTGTCTGTGTGAAGAGTTTGGTTGTGATGTAGATTCTCTTGGTCATTGTGACAGCACTTGCTTGTTTTTGGCTTGTAGTGGTGGCCACATGAAGCTGGCACACAGTCTACTAGTCAAGTATGACTGTAGGAGAGATGCACTGGATGATGAAGGTGGATTAGCAACCACTAGGGCTGCCTACTATGGCCATACACACCTTCTCCAGATGTTAATTGATAAGTTTAACTTTTCTCCAACTGCAGTAAGACTCACAGATGGCAATAATCTACTTCATTTGGCATGTGGAGGGAAGCATTATGAAACAGCAAATATTATCATTAATAAATACAACCTTGACGCTACATCAAAGGATATACTTGGTCACAATGCTCTTCACTATCTATGTAGTCACTTTATTGATACACTTGAGACTGTTGCAAACTTCCACACACCAGCTGATGTAGAAATCACTACATTTGTAGATCACTTGATAAATCTCAAGTGTGATCCTATGGACAAAGACAATGATGGTCTAAATGCACTTCATTATGCGGCTCTCAGTGGTCAGACAGAGGTAGTCATACAACTGGTCAGGAAATACAAGTGTCTTGTAGAATGCAAAGATAATTATGATGACACACCACTACATTATGCTGCTAAAAGAGGTCATGTCCATGTAGTTGAGGCTCTGCTATCTGATCTGGCAGCAGATGTTGAGACACGTAATAATCTGAATAACACAGCATTGCATGTGGCGGCATTTAATGGTCACAGTAATGTAGTGACTCTTCTTGTAGATCGGTTTGGATGTAGTCCCCACACAAAAGGCTTCAACAACCAAACTCCTCTCCATCAGGCCTGTCAAGGTGGCTACTTGGAGTTGGTAGAGAAACTGATTAATGACTACCACTGTGATCCCATGGCCAGGGATGACAAGGGAGCCACTCCAATTCATATTGCTGCACTTGTGGGGAAGGAACATGTAGTGAAGCAACTTATCATTAATTATAATTGTTCTGTGGAATACAGAGATAAAAATGATGACACTCCACTCCATTATGCTGCTAGAAAAGGCCAAATTCATGTAGTGAAGGTTCTGGTATCTGAACTGTTGGCAAATATTGAGGCACGTAACAAACAAAATCACACTGCATTGCATTTAGCAGCACTGAATGGCCACAGTAATGTAGTGACTCTTCTTGTAGATCAGTTTGGATGTAGTCCCCACACAAAAGGCTGTAACAACCAAACTCCTCTCCATCATGCCTGCCAAGGTGGCCACTTGGAGTTGGTAGAGAAACTGATTAATGACTACCATTGTAATCCCATGGCAAAGAATGATGAGGCATTTACTCCACTTCACATTGCAGCATGGATGGGGAAGGAACATATAGTGAAGGTTCTGGTATCTGAACTGACGGCAGATGTTGAGGCACGTAACAAACAGAATCACACTGCATTACATTTAGCAGCACTGAATGGTCACAGTAATGTAGTGACTCTTCTTGTAGATCAGTTTGAATGTAGTCCCCACACAAAAGGCTTCATTAATCAAACCCCTCTCCATCATGCCTGTCAAGGTGGCCACTTGGAGTTGGTAGAGAAACTGATTAATGACTACCACTGTGATCCCATGGCCAGGGATGACAAGGGAGCCACTCCACTTCATATTGCTGCACTTGTGGGGAAGGAACATGTAGTGAAGCAACTTATCATTAATTATAATTGTTCTATGGAATACGGAGATAAAAATGATGACACTCCACTCCATTATGCTGCTAGAAAAGGCCAAATTCATGTAGTGAAGGTTCTGGTATCTGAACTGTTGGCAAATATTGAGGCACGTAACAAACAAAATCATACTGCATTGCATTTAGCAGCACTGAATGGCCACAGTAATGTAGTGACTCTTCTTGTAGATCACTTTGGATGTAATCCCCACACAAAAGGATGCAACAACCAAACTCCTCTCCACCATGCCTGTCAAGGAGGCCACTTGGAGTTGGTAGAGAAACTGATTAATGACTACCACTGTGATCCCATGGCAAAGAATGATGAAA
Source organism: Theonella swinhoei (assembly GCA_963970385.1). Taxonomy (NCBI): domain Eukaryota; kingdom Metazoa; phylum Porifera; class Demospongiae; order Tetractinellida; family Theonellidae; genus Theonella; species Theonella swinhoei. The sequence continues at coordinate 8,203,633 of OZ019949.1, read as the reverse complement.
AACTTACTTCACTTCACCTTGCTGCATGGATGGGGAAGGAACATGTAGTGACTCTTCTTGTAGATCAGTTTGGATGTAGTCCCCACACAAAAGGCTTCAACAACCAAACTCCTCTCCATCAGGCCTGTCAAGGTGGCCACTTGGAGTTGGTAGAGAAACTGATTAATGACTACCACTGTGATCCCATGGCCAGGGATGACGAGGGAGCCACTCCACTTCATATTGCTGCACTTGTGGGGAAAGATCATGTAGTGAAGCAACTTATCATTAATTATAATTGTTCTGTGGAATACAGAGATAAAAATGATGACACTCCACTCCATTATGCTACGGGAGGAGGCCAAATTCATGTGGTGAAGGTTCTGGTATCTGAACTGTCGGCAAATGTTGAAGCACGTAACAAACAAAATCACACTGCATTGCATTTAGCAGCAGTGAATGGTCACGGTAATGTAGTGACTCTTCTTGTAGATCAGTTTGGATGTAGTCCCCACACAAAAGGATGCAACAACCAAACTCCTCTCCACCATGCCTGTCAAGGAGGCCACTTGGAGTTGGTAGAGAAACTGATTAATGACTATCACTGTGATCCCATGGCAAAGAATAATGAGGGAGTTACTCCACTTCACATTGCTGCAATGGCAGGGAAGGAACATGTAGTGAGGAGACTTGTCAGTGATTATGACTGTTTTGTGGATTGCAGAGATAATAATGAAAACACTCCACTCCATTATGCTGCTGGAAGAGGCCATGTCCATGTAGTTAAGGCTCTGCTATCTGATCTGGCAGCAGATGTTGAGGCCCGTAACAAACAACATTACACTTCATTGAATGTAGCAGCACTGATTGGTCACAGTAATGTAGTGACTCTTCTTGTAGATCAGTTTGGATGTAGTCCATATACAAAAGGCTTCAACAACACAGTTCCTCTTCATCAGGCCTGTCAAGGTGGCCACTTGGAGTTGGTAGAGAAACTGATTAATGACTACCACTGTGATCCCATGGCCAGGGATGACAAGGGAGCCACTCCACTTCATATTGCTGCAATAGAGGGGAAGGAACATGTAGTGAAGCAACTTATCGTTAATTATAATTGCTCTGTGGAATACAAAGATAAAAATGATGACACTCCACTCCATTATGCTACAAGAGAAGGCCAAATTCATGTAGTGAAGGTTCTGGTATCTGAACTGTCAGCAAATGTTGAGGCACGTAACAAACAAAATCACACTGCATTGCATTTAGCAGCACTGAATGGTCACAGTAATGTAGTGACTCTTCTTGTAGATCAGTTTGGATGTAGTCCATATACAAAAGGCTTCAACAATCAAATTCCTCTTCATCAGGCCTGTCAAGGTGGCCACTTGGAGTTGGTAGAGAAACTGATTAATGACTACCACTGTGATCCCATGGCCAGGGATGATGAGGGAGTCACTCCACTTCATATTGCTGCAATTGTGGGGAAGGAACATGTAGTGAAGCAACTTATCGTTAATTATAATTGCTCTGTGGAATACAAAGATAAAAATGATGACACTCCACTCCATTATGCTACAAGAGAAGGCCAAATTCATGTAGTGAAGGTTCTGGTATCTGAACTGTCAGCAAATGTTGAGGCACGTAACAAACAAAATCACACTGCATTGCATTTAGCAGCACTGAATGGTCACAGTAATGTAGTGACTCTTCTTGTAGATCAGTTTGGATGTAGTCCATATACAAAAGGCTTCAACAATCAAATTCCTCTTCATCATGCCTGTGAAGGTGGCCACTTGGAGTTGGTAGAGAAACTGATTAATGACTACCACTGTGATCCCATGGCCAGGGATGATGAGGGAGTCACTCCACTTCATATTGCTGCAATTGTGGGGAAGGAACATGTAGTGAAGCAACTTATCGTTAATTATAATTGCTCTGTGGAATACAAAGATAAAAATGATGACACTCCACTCCATTATGCTACAAGAGAAGGCCAAATTCATGTAGTGAAGGTTCTGGTATCTGAACTGTCGGCAAATGTTGAGGCACGTAACAAACAAAATCACACTGCATTGCATTTAGCAGCACTGAATGGTCACAGTAATGTAGTGACTCTTCTTGTAGATCAGTTTGGATGTAGTCCATATACAAAAAGCTTCAACAATCAAATTCCTCTTCATCATGCCTGTGAAGGTGGCCACTTGGAGTTGGTAGAGAAACTGATTAATGACTACCACTGTGATCCCATGGCCAGGGATGATGGGGGAGTTACTCCACTTCACATTGCTGCAATGGCAGGGAAGGAACATGTAGTGAGGAGACTTGTCAGTGATTATGACTGTTTTGTGGATTGCAGAGATAATAATGAAAACACTCCACTCCATTATGCTGCTGGAAGAGGCCATGTCCATGTAGTTAAGGCTCTGCTATCTGATCTGGCAGCAGATGTTGAGGCCCGTAACAAACAACATTACACTTCATTGAATGTAGCAGCACTGAATGGCCACAGTAATGTAGTGACTCTTCTTGTAGATCAGTTTGGATGTAGTCCCCACACAAAAGGCTTCAACAACCAAACTCCTCTCCATCATGCCTGTGAAGGTGGCCACTTGGAGTTGGCAGAGAAACTGATTAATGACTACCACTGTGATCCCATGGCCAGGGATGACAAGGGAGCCACTCCACTTCATATTGCTGCACTGATGGGAAAAGAACATGTAGTGAGGACACTTGTCAGTAATTATGACTGTTCTGTGGAATGCAAAAATAATGATGATGGAACTCCACTCCATTGTGCTGCCGAAAGAGGCCATGTCCATGCAGTTGACACTCTGCTATTTGAGCTGGCAGCAGATGTTGAGGCACGTAACAGAGAGAATAGCACAGCATTGCATTTAGCAGCAGTGAATGGTCAAAGTAATGTAGTGACTCTTCTTGTAGATCAGTTTGGATATAGTCCCCACACAAAAGGCTTCAACAACCAAACTCCTCTCCATCATGCCTGTGAAGGTGGCCACTTGGAGTTGGTAGAGAAACTGATTAATGACTACCACTGTGATTCTATGGCCAGGGATGACGAGGGAGCTACTCCACTTCATATTGCTGCACTGATGGGGAAAGATCATGTAGTGAGGAGACTTGTCAGTAATTATGAATGTTCTGTGGAATGCAGAGATAATAATGAAAACACTCCACTCCATTATGCTGCTGGAAGAGACCATGTCTTAGTAGTAAAGGTTCTGCTATCAGATCTGGCAGCAGATGTTGAGGCCCATAACAAACAAAATCACACAGCATTGCATTTAGCAGCAGTGAATGGTCACGGTAATGTAGTGACTCTTCTTGTAGATCAGTTTGGATGTAGTCCCCACACAAAAGGCTTCAACAACCAAACTCCTCTCCATTATGCCTGTCAAGGTGGCCACTTGGAGTTGGCAGAGAAACTGATTAATGACTACCACTGTGATCCCATGGCCAGGGATGACGAGGGAACCACTCCACTTCACATGGCTGCACTGATGGGGAAGGAACATGTAGTGAGGAGACTTGTCAGTGATTATGATTGTTCTGTAGAATGCAGAAATAATAATGATGTCACTCCACTCCATTATGCTGCTACAAGTGGCCATGTCCATGTAGTTCAGGCTCTGATATCTGATCTGGCAGCAAATGTTGAGAAATGTACCAAGCAAAATGACACAGCATTGCATGTAGCAGCACTGAATGGTCACAGTAATGTAGTGACTCTTCTTATTGATCAGTTTGGATGTAGTCCCCACACAAAAGGCTTCAACAACAGAACTTCTTTCCATCATGCCTGTCAAGGTGGCCACTTGGAATTGGTAGAGAAACTGATTAATGACTACCACTGTGATCCCATGGCCAGGGATGGCAAGGGACTCACTCCACTTCATATTGCTGCTCTGGCAGGGAAGAAACATGTAGTGAAGCGACTTATCAGTAGCTATGACTCTTCTGTTGAATGGAGAGATAACTATGAAAACACTCCACTCCATTGTGCTGCTAGAAAAGGCAATGTCCATGTAGTTCAAATTCTGCTATCTGATCTGGCAGCAGATGTTGAGGCACGAAACAATCTGAATGACACAGCATTGCATGTAGCAGCACTGAATGGTCACAGTAATGTAGTAACTCTTCTTATGGATCAGTTTGGATGTAGTCCCCACACAAAAGGCTGCAACAACAGAACTCCTCTCCATTGGGCCTGTGCTGGTGGCCACTTGGATTTGGTTGAGAAACTGATTAATGACTACCACTGTGATCTCAAGGCAAATGATGATCAGGGACTTACTCCTTTTTGTATTGCTATACTTGCAGGGAAGATTCATGTAGTCAAGAGACTTATCATTAATTATGACTGTTCTCCACCTGTTAATGAAACTTTTATTGATGAATTACAAAGATGGAAAGAATCTTTTTTTAACATTTTGAACCACCTCTACAAACAACTACCCTTTTCAGTAGTTGCACACATTGGAACTTTAAAAGGTGTGTTTATAGGTTTACAACTTGCATAATTATATTAATCTCCTTTTTTACAGTTTCTCTCTCCAAAATGTGGTCCTCTGATGTTAAGTCTACTATTCTAGATTTTCCTTCTTGCCACCATTCCTGTCCTGAGTCCCTCTCTGAGATGTGTTCCACAACTGTTCATTCTGAGAAAGTGGACATTGATGGGGAAACAATTGAGTGTGAAGACTTGGGGTTTTCCATAACATTCCCTCCAGGAGCAGTCATTTCTCCTGTGACAGTCTCAGTATGTTGCTCCTTCAAACGTGAGTTTTCTCCTCCTGATGGCTACCAGTTTGTCAGTCCAGTGTACATACTTCACATTCATCCTGAGACCCAATTCCTGAAGAAAGTGACACTCTCACTACAACACTGGGCCAAGTCAGATGGATCTGACCTTCACTTTGCATCTTGCCCATTTCCAAATAAATATCAGTCCTACCTCTTTGAAGTGAGGAGCGGAGATTTTACCTCATGCAGTGATTATGGAAGAATTGAAGTTGATCATTTCTCACTAGGAGCAATAATCAGAGCAATTGGCTCATGGATATTTGGGGGGAGTGGAGGTAAAAATTATCATCATTTATAGTTGGTTGATTTGTCACTATAATACATGTGTATTTCAGGGAGAGATCAAGTGTCAGAGGAAACAGATTCTTCCACAGTCCAAGAAAACTACTACAGAGCAACATTAGTGTGGCCAGTGTCCACTGAGAGATGTGATGTGACTGAATGGCTCTATGTCCTATCACTGAGTTTGGACCATGTAGCTGTTTCAAAGGTATAAGTCCTAGACCATTATTTTCAATCTATACAATTCCACTAATATTCCAGAATACCCTTGAGTGGATGGAAAAAAGATATCAGGCATTTAATTGGACATACACTAAAAAAAGGAGGATAGAACTTGATCCTGGAACATCAACATTTGTTATTGCACCAGAAAGAGTGGAAATGGTCAGCATTAAAGGAGGTGATACTGTAAGTTGTTATAGTCTACACATCTATATACATGTACATAGATACACATTCCTTTAGATATCTAAGGAGGATGTGGATGACACACAAAACTGTGAAGACATTGATGAATACCCTCCTCGGGTTTTTCTTGAAGGAAGAGGAAATTTCACCAGCTGCTCAGTGACTATCAAGAATGTCAATGACTGTGTATTTCAGCTCTCAGTACCATCTGGAGTACATGTGAAGACACAGGGTTAGTATATTACTCATTTTGTAGTGATGAATGCTTTGCATTTCTTTCCCTAATAGATGGACTGCCAGGCGTATCACATGCACTACTATTTCAAAGACTGTATCCTCTGCGAGCTCATTGGTACACAATTGGTACATGTCTACATGTCCCTCCTGGAGATCTGGACGCTATAAGACAGGAATGTGGTACAGACTGTGATATGCTTCTTGGTAAAGTTTTACATAATTGGGAAAGAAGAAAGAGTGACATTACTTGGAATGATGTAATTGAAATGCTGATTGGCCCAACCGTGGAAGCAAAAGGAAAATGCATCGCAGAAAATATCAAGAGAGATTTTAAAGTATGTCATACAAAATTAATGGCTACTAAATCTTATATAAAATTTCTATTGTTCTGCAGGTTGAAACCTCATTAGTATAAGACAATGTGTATAGAACATACTGCATTAGCTTTTTTAGTAGTGCATAGTTTTCATCTTTGATAATTTGTAGTCAGATATGTATACGTACATAATATGAATGAGTGTAGAATTGGATTTTTATTGACATGTAATAGTCAGTAGTTGTATGATTAGTAGCTGTAATGATGATTGGTGTTGATCACAAATACAAAGAGATTGCTAATTGAATGAGTCAGACCCTGTCATCTCTGTACTTATTTCTGCTGCTGAGACAGTCAGCAAAGAATAGACTCCCTGCACCGTTCTTGGGAAACCGAGCATCATCTGGAAATGGCTTCAAACTTGCCTCGGGTGACTCCTCCTCATCTGACTGTGCAGCATGAAGTTGGCCAGTTTCATTGAGTGGGTGCATGTTGTGAGCAGTGGGTGTGGCCGAGTGGTTGTGGACTAGTGGAGATTGGGAGGTAGAGGGTGCAGAGGTGTGTCTTGAGGTTGACGAGGAGAGGGAAGGAAGTGGGGGGAATGGCCGTCCTGGGACAAACATGAGAGAAAGTATTGATATTTCTACTTTAAAACCAAACATGCAATGTCACATGTAACAGGAATAGCTAATTCTAGCTTAGTAGTATGCATATCAGAAAACACAATGTGGTTTAACCAGAGTATCTGTTGGAAAAGTAAACATTATTAGTGACTTATCTGAGGTAATATTATTGGAGAAGACTAGTAAATTGCTGATTCTACCACCATGCCACATGTATTATCATTGCCGCCATTGAAAGTATAGTACAGTAAAGAAGAGTGGACTTGCCAAGTCCCATTACACCTTTTAGAGAAGCATTAAGTGGTGTCCTGCTTCCATGGAAACCCCACACATTACCACCACCACCAACAGATGCCAAATGGTGGCTTTATCCCCTAATTGAAGCCCGCCACAGGATGTTACCAAGACCACCAGCAGTGCACTAATTGACATGCCATGCCCAAAGAGACACCTCATGCAGCTGGCATGCAACTCAACCACCTCATTGCCTTGTAGGAATTCCATACTCACTCCACATCAGACTAGCTCACTCAGATACACATCTCATGCCTACATAGTTACATGATTGCTGTGTTGTGCTACACAGTGGAGGTGATAAGAAGCTTCATGACATTTCACCATACAAGTGAAGGGAGTAAACTAGCATATTTCAGAAGGAAGTAATATACACTGATTCTGAAATATAAAGGAAGAGTTTGCCTAAACATTGTGCATTAGAACAGGACAATGCTTCCTAGCTGTGTATGTAGTCAATTACTCTTATAACTAACTTCATTTTACCACCACACAAGCAAAGGATTGTTAAGTCTGACAGTTCCTCAGAGGAGACAATGAAGTATACAGTAACAATTCTTTCATGTGGTGTTCTACATATGCATACAATGATACATTGTAGATAATATTCAAAGCTGTCTGCGGCCATGACTATTATCATATTGATAAGCCAAACAATAGATGGGAGATAACACATTACCTCATGCACTACTGTATTAGCCACAACAATAACCAAAAGAAGTCAGTCTCCCGCTGTCCACAGTATGCCATAATCTATGCGAGTATTTCAAGAATGAAAGACTGGTATGTGGAGAGCAATTCTGACAATGCCAAGAATTTGACTGGAACAATAGTTCAATGGAGTGTGGACAGACAGGACAGTAGCACTGTAGCTACATCTGCCATGGATGTAGGTAGGACTATAATCACAATCACTTGCATATAATATCAACAATGTAGACATGACATAGTTGACTACACTAGTACTGTACAGGGAGCATTTCTTGGAAAATTGAATACTTGAGGTGTATTTCTAGAAATATTTTGTATGTTGTACTTGTATTTTTGTGATATTTTGTTATCATTGCACATGCACATGATGTTTTTGCCTCGTTCCAAGGCCCTATATACGAGAGGAGAGGGCCTGGTACTCACTGCTTGTGCATGCGCCAGGTCTCCATGGTAACACATTACGATAACGTATACGATAATATCCAGTACCCCATATTTTTCTGGGGGTTACCATGGAGATCCGACACAAGCGCAAGCAGTGTGTACCAGGGCCCTCTCCACTCGTATATAGGGTCTGGGAACGAGTAATGTTATAGCTTCACTACTAGGTACATGTAGGTTTGCCTCCCGTTCACCCCACAATGGTGAGCATTTGTCTAGAATATAACAATTGGAATAAACCTGCAATTTAGGGACATGTATATTTGGAATGGAGAGAATATGGTGACAAACACACACACACACACACACACACACACACACACACACACACACACACACACACACACACACACACACACACACACACACACACACACACACACACACACACGATGGGCTACTAAGTTATAATAAGTTAAGTGAATAAAAGTGGATGTGGCCCCACACTCTGACACCTGCACACACTGCCTGAGGCCTGTCATGCAAGCAATGCTGTTTTACCTACGAGAGAGAGGGAGAGAGAGAAAGAGTCGCAGAGAGACAGAGAGGCAAGAGAAGGAGAGGAGGGAGGGAGAGAGAGGGAGAGAAGGAGAGAGGGAGAGAGAGAAAGAGTCGCAGAGAGACAGAGAGGCAGAGAAGGAGAGGAGGGAGGGAGAGAGAGGGAGAGAAGGAGAGAGGGAGAGAGGAGAGAGGAAGAGAGGGAGAAAAGGAGGGAGGGAGAGAGGGAGAGGGGGAGAGAGGAAGAGAGGAGAGAGGGAGAGAGGGAGAGAAGGAGGGAGGGAGAGAGGCAGAGAGGGAGAGAGGGAGAGAAGGAGGGAGGGAGAGAGGCAGAGAGGCAGGGAGAGGGGGAGGAAACGAGAGAACTTTGAAATCAAATCTTGGGTTTCCTAACCCTCAGGCATTACGCTACACCAATCACTCACACACTACTACATGTACATACACATTCCTAATCTTCTCTCTCCCTCCCTCTATTAACATACCACTCTCATGCTCAATACAAGTTTCTCATTACGCTCTCCTAAACACGAATTACTAGTACCGTTTCTATGGTGACAGCTACATGTACATGATGTACATTACCTGAACAGTTCACAGACATAGCAACACAACACATATCAACTCACCCAAGACAGTCATTTTTGATGAAAAATGAGCTGCCTCAGGTGGGATTCAAACCTCCAACACTGCACATACTAGGTAGATGCCATTACCAGGGTTTAATCTAGACATGTGTCCTTGAGGGGGCAAAAGTAATAATTGTAGAAACTTGGGGGGGGGGGGCACATTTGGCAGGGCAGGAGAGGGATTGTTGATGGTGTCATATGCTTGGGGGGGGGGGGGGCAACTGAAATCCTTGGGGGGGGGGGGGGGGGGGGGGGGCATTTGCCCCCCTGCGCCCCCCCTTGGATTAAACCCTGCCATTACCAAATGAGATATATACTGAAGTAACTTAGCTGGCTGGGCCGAAATCACACATACATGTACATACCTGCCTAGGGTATGTAAGTCTAGAGCAGCCAGGCATACACAGCGCTGATGAGGGCCAACCAGCCCGAAACAGCTGTCCACTGTTTGCCAGGTTTGCTCTGCACACACCTTATTTTCATGCAATTATACACGAAGCACACATGTACATGTGCTTTTAATGGTATTGTGTTAACTATACATTAGACTGTGTGAGTCTAATGTATAGTTAACACACCTGCTAATCAGGACACTCTTAAACGATGTCCTAAACCCCGCATTTCAAACAACTAATCAGGACAATTATTAAACCTGTCCTAATCATATCCAGATCAACAATCCAAGTAAGCACTTATTACCTGGGTTGGCCATTCTCCATGCCATGTAACACATTGGTTCCTTTAACCCATCACGATCTAACACTGTTACTTCGTAGAATTTAACTCCGTGTGCTTTGCAGAGTTGAGATGCTTTCCCTGTTTCAACTTCTCGAATGGCATTTAGATCTCTCTTATTGCCTAGGATGACTATTGGTGCCTGGGAGAGGAGGGGGAAGAGGGAGGGGGGGAGAGAGAGAGAGAGAGAGAGAGAGAGAGAGAGAGAGAGAGAGAGAGAGAGAGAGAGAGAGAGAGAGAGAGAGAGAGAGAGAGAGAGAGAGAGAGAGAGAGAGAGAGAGAGAGAGAGAGAGAGAGAGAGAAGGAGAGAGAGAGAGAGAGATCCTCAAATCTGTTGGGTATGCACTATAACAACATTATAAACGCTCCAGCGCTGCTGCAGCACTAACACACTAAAGCTTACAATAACGCCACTTATGAAGCATTGGCAGTAAACCATCACCAAGAAACACATAAGCTACACCACAAAACATTATCGTGCCTCATCTACTATCAACACAGGGATGATGATTCACTGTGCATCAGTGGTCTTGAAAACCTTATCCACTCAATGACTCAGCTAGCCTTCCAATTGGGATAATATGCAGACACAGACCAATCAAAACAATGAATGCACTCTAAAGTGCAGAACCTTTGGCGCTACGTGTGCGCAAATCTGTGAAAACGCACACACTAATAACACGCATGCGCGGCCTCCAAAACGGCCGACTACATGGATAGCCATACAATGCAGGAAGCGGTGTATCTCTGCAACGGAGCGGCTTCAGAGAAATCCACACAAATTTTTTTGACTTTTGTTGCCCGTTGAGTACGTGATATCCTTTTCAGGACGAACAGATGCTCCAGAGGTGAGATTTCGATTAACAGACAGACAGACCGACCCAACTACAGTAACCCTCGCTGCACATGCGCGCCGAGGGTTAATAACCAGAGGAGCCCCTTTAATCAGGACAACAGAACGAGGATACTTACATCTTTGTTTTTAGTTGCTATCTTCTGGCGTAAAGACAGGACCAGATCGTACGATGGTTTTGATGTGATCTCATAAACCAATACATATCCCTACAGAGAGGAGACACATGTATGTTGAATATGTTGTGTGTGTGTGTGTGTGTGTGTGTGTGTGTGTGTGTGTGTGTGTGGTGTGTGTGTGTGTGTGTGTTGTGTGTGTGTGTGTGCTTACGTCTGCAATACTCAGAAAGTGTTCTTGTTCAAAACTCTGATCTGGAATAGTAAACAGCTGCATGTAGGGATGTAGGGAATTCAAAACTTGTGGCACAGTTCTCTATATACGTTTACATACACATTAATGTGAATACGTACGGAACCAGGGGTGTCAAATATATGGAGTTTCTCTGACGACCCCTTCTCTGTCTCCACCGTGGCCTCGTAGACATCCCCCAGAGTTGGCAGTCCACTCTGAATGAAGAGGAGAGGAGACCAGTCGACCAGCTGGGCTCTTTGGCAAACTCGCGTAACGAGGAATGATCGAAAGTCGTGGCTAGCTTACCTGTCCAATGACGTGGTTGCCGAAGATAAACTGCTCTATGATGGCTGTCTTCCCCACTCTCTCTCCACCCAGGACAACCAGATTGTGATTGCGAGAAACGGGCATCTTTTATACAAATACTAAACACTTTTAGCCTATCTTTTGCCGGCACAGATTCTTACAATATTTCTTTCGTGTAATTAGGGTTAGAATGTGTAAAATCAAATTCCTTTCGTTATCAAAGAATGCGATTAGTTTCGGTATCTGGTCGGAAGCGCGTTCCGTTCACATTACGTCAGAAGCTCAGTACGAATTTATACATGTTCTTATGGCACATTTTATACATAGCTACAGGCATGCTTCACATAGTTTCGTGTATTGTAAATGAGCATTTTATACGTGGCTTACGGCGGAGAATCTGCGTGTTTACCGTGCCTTTTTCACAAGGGTGTATCCCAAGAATTCAACAGTTTGGCAGGGAGGAATTCGCCGCGACGTTTACAGACCGAATCTTTTGCCGCCGCGAGTAAAGTGTACGGCAGTGTGTGCGTACGACATAGCTGGCATTCCGGAGGACCAGCGTGAGCTAATTACCACGTTTCGGCCACTTTTTCAAGCATTCAAGTCGGACTGCCACGAACAGTCGGAAGAATTCGTGCTATTCAGTGATCGCCTTGTGCAAAGTGAGTTGCGTGTCTCTGAATTATGTGCGCCTTGTCTGCGGCATGTACTTGTTTTGGTCTGTGTATGAGTCTCATTTCTTCTACTTCTGCTCTGTTTACGTTCTCTCGCGGCTCTCTGGCTGTCGCAGCACGGCGTGACTCACCGAGTGCGGGTTTGCGTTCACTCGTCACCCCCTTGTTTGGACCATCAAATCCCGCTGAGCTGTAGTGCTGCTGCTACTGCTGTAGTTACTCCGAGCGCCTCCAGCCGGTCCTAGAGCAGACACCGTCCAGAAGTGTTTATTTGCGTTTGCAAATGCCCACAAACACTGGAAAGTGCGTGAAGCAAGGCTTTTCTCCTTAGCAGAAGCTTACAATGCAATACAGGCCAGCCTGCATTTTCGATATAGGTGCGTTCGTTCGTGTTCGCAGGTGCAAAATGTGCACACATCTTAAAATAAACTTTTCCTGAGGTGATAAAACTCCTCACAGGGTCAGTGATAAAGAGTTTGGTTCTCTGTTAAGTTGAGGACACAATTCTAAGCTGATAAAGCATCTTGTTCTCATGTTCATTTACTGTGTACATGTGTACAATGTGTTAAAACTTACAGGGTTACATCTACTCTGAAACAGCTCATCGTTTATTGCAGAAAGCACATTTCACACGAGGCTAAAACTCGTAAAGGAACGCAAGATTTGTAACTATAGCCTCGAGCTGTAATGAATATGGACCCAACTCTTCAGCCGACTTACAAACCGATCGACCCCAGCGCTATGGCTGGAACACCGCCAAAGGATCTCTTTGCAAATGCACTCGGAGGGCATGCAGATGGACAGAATTCGCAGTCTCTTTCACCAGGCAACACGTCACAGGTGTAGTATGAGTGTGTGTATATATATATATATATATGTTGATTTGAGGGATGATGTCCTGTTTACATTGAATAGTTATCTTTTACAGTCGAGTGAGCGAGGTTTATTATTAACTTGTGTTTACTAAACAAACATGTTGGTAATTATAATTAATGAGGTATAATGTGGTTTGAGGTATCTTTAGCTTTGAAATTCACCCATCTCCCCTTTTCCCTCCCTCCCTCCCTCCCTCCCACTCCCTCTGTCTCTCCCTCCCTCTCTCCCTCCCTCTCTCCCTCCATCCCTCTCTCCCTCCCTCCATCCCTCCCTCCCTCCCTCTCTCCCTCCCTCCCTCCCTCCCACCCTCTGTCTCTCCCTCCCTCCCTCCCTCCCTCCCTCCCTCCCTCCCTCCCTCCCTCCCTCCCTCCCTTGCCCTTTCTTACTCCTCTCTATCCAGGAGAATGCTGAAGGTGATGGTAATGGAGATGCCGAGGGAGTATGGGCACCTGATATTGAACAGGCTTTCCAGGAAGCTCTAGCAATTTACCCTCCCTGTGGACGACGAAAGATTATTCTTTCTGACGAGGGCAAGATGTATGGTAAGAAGGTTGGGGTTACGATGTAGAGATTGGGGGAGGCAGAGAGGGTGTCCTGATTAGTGGGGTGTCCTGATTAGTGAGGTGTCTTGATTAGTGAGGCAGTGAGGTGTCCTGATTGGTGAGGTGTCTTGATTAGTGAGACAGTGAGGTGTCCTGATTAGTGAGGTGTCCTTAGTGAGGTGTCCTGATTTCAGGGGTTAACTCGAGGCGAGATGTCCCTATTTCAACGTGTCCTAATCTCCATACAAGGAGCTCTGCTACTCACTCTACACGTTCTTAGAACCTGTCCACTACACAGTCTCAAGTCTTGCAGGAACATACTTGTACACATGTACGTTTGTAATGCCCACCCTCCTAACAAAATCTCCACATGAGATGTGTTTAAGGTGTGATGTGTTGTACATGTAATGTTACTGGAGATGTTGTAGGTGTGTGTTGAAGATACATGTCTACTTGTGGGTCTAGGATTACTGTTGTAGAATATGTACAATCAATGTGATCTACATGTGAATGATGTCGTGTGTGTGTGTAGTTTGGGTCGTCCTTTCAGAGGGTGGTATGTACAGGTTTCAGTGGAGTTGGGGCCTGAAGATGTGTCCCTATTAGAGAGGTGTCCTCATTTCAGAGGGTGGTATGTACAGGCTTCAATGGAGTTGGGACCTGAAGATGTGTCCCTATTAGAGAGGTGTCATCATTTCATAGGGTGGTATGTACAGGCTTCAACGAAGAGCTACCCTGCAATAGTACATGTATGTACATCATTTTAACAAAGCGATGTTGTTTTTCTGTGGAATAAACAAGCTTTATCAGGGGCAGTTGTTGTAAGGATGTTTGTTAAGTGTAGCCCTTAACAACTGTTCGAGATTTACATTGTACATGTACATGTACATGTGATGTGTTATTGTCATCTGATTGGTATGTACCAAAGAATTTCGACTCCCGAAAGAATACACATTCCTATAGTGTTCTTATAAGTGGGCCATCCCATATTTGCTTGATTTCCCAACCCCCGAAATCAGGACACCTCACTGATCAGGGCACCTCACTAATCAGGACACCTCACTGATCAGGACATCTCACTAATCAGGACACCTCACTGATCAGGACACCTCACTAATCAGGACATCTCACTAATCAGGACGCTCGTACTGTCGTAAAGGTGATCCCGATTAGAGAGGTTCCGCTTTGTGTTTTGGAATGTCGCTAGATAGTGGAGGTATGGAGGGGTGGCCAGGATAGAGTAACTATCTCCTCGACTGTTACTCACTGTAGTTCCCTCCTCCTTCCTCTTTTCCTTCTCATTCTCTCTCTCCCCCTCTCTCCCTCTCTCCCACTCACCCCAACCTCCTTTCTCCTACCTTTCTCTCTCTTCCTCCTCCGTCCCTCCCTCTCCTCTCTCCCTCCCACCCCTCCCTCCCTCCCTCCCTCCCTCCCTCCCTTCCTCCCTCCAGGCCGAAACGAACTCATCGCCCGCTACATCAAACTCAGAACCGGGAAAGCGAGAACAAGAAAACAGGTTAGTCAACTTCCCCCCTCCCCCTCCCTCCCCAAACCCCACTAGTCGGTATTCTGAGGAATGTACCACGAGTTTCAATTGTACTGAAACTACATATTGTTATTTGTATGTGGAATTTCACAAAGTCATAAATTTACAATTCTTAACATTTTCAACGACAAGTGTTTATCAACTTGGTTGCATTTTACTGCCCAAAACATCATGTTTTTTGGTGAACCTTTGAGTAAATTACTAATCAGGACATTCCATTAGTCAGGACAGCTTACTAATCAGGACACCTTACTAATCAGGACACCTCACTAATCAGGACACTTCACTAATCAGGACACCTCACTAATCAGGACACCTCACTAATCAGGACACCTTAATCAGGACACTTTTCTGTCATTAAAAAAAATTATTTGTACATGTATTCTGCTAAATTGCAATTTTGTGATTAATTATGTGCTGGGCGGAATTTTAAATAAGTGATTTTAACCCAAAATGAGCTGTATTAGCCATAATGGCCCTTCCATTGTCATGGCTATCAGAATAGGTGGAATCTCGTTAGTCTCGTTGCCATGCCAACTTTGGACAATGCAGTAATTGGCCACTGTTTATGGCTGTCAATAAGCTAATAATTGACCCTAAATATTTCAAGTATGATGTGGAAATATTTTGGTCATTGGAGTACCTAAAATTGTTGAAATTCTAAAAAAAAGTCAGTCCCTAAAATGCCAATGTGCATACTTTGCGAGTGGCTTCCTGTACTACAAGAGTTTCCTGTGTGTGTGGGAGAAGTGTTTGGTTGCTGAGAACTAGGATAATTGCCATGGAAACAACAAGAGACCTTGTAGTAGTTGAGTGGAGGGTTGGAGAGGGTAGGGAGTTCTCAGAAGTATTAGGGCATCGTTGTCACAAGTGGAGAATGGATTTTACCATAATCCTTTGGAGATTGCGTTTACTGTGTGTGTGTGTGTGGTTTAAGTGGTTGATGACCTGTCTATTGATGTGTCCTCACTTTAGGGATATCCTCATTAGTGTAGAGGAAGGAAGGGTTTAGGCCTGTGGGTTATCTTGTGTAGGTGTGTGTGTGTGTGTGTGTGTGTGTGTGTGTGTGTGTGTGTGTGTGTGTGTGTGTGTGTGTGTGTGTGTGTGTGTGTGTGCTTGCGTGTGTATGTGTGCACATACATACAAGAAAGCACTCTTCTAACGACTTTGCCACACCCATACAAGAATCAATATATCGACTAACGTACACATACACATATTCCACTTAAACTATGTGTATTTACACACGTATAGCATCACATTCCACATAACAAGTGTAGTTACTGGACTAGTGAATGACAACTTACGTTCAGCAGTTGTGGGGGTATTCTTGGTATGTAGTATACATTTTAGGAATCCTTTAACCTTATAGATGACATTCTTTGGTCTTGTTATCGTCCTGTGTGGGTTGCTAGGCCAGGAGTGAAGTGGAGGGAAGTGATGGCGCTGGTGAATGCTTTAGGAAGGCTGAGGTTGTGGAGGGAGGGATGTTGTGAGGATTGTGGTCTCCATAGGGGGCCCTTATAAATTTCCTGCGGGCCCCCTTGACTAAGGTAATTGTGTCCTGATTGAAGTGGTATAAATGGCGTTTGGGACAGCAAAACTTGTCCTAATCATTGAGGTGTCCTAACTCCAAGAAGTGCTGCATCCCTATCAGGACGCCCTGCTAATCAGGACAATCTCAAAAGTGTCCTGACTCAGTCACGTGACTCCAGGAGAGTGTACGAGAGCCAACAGGTCTCCATTTCATCATTACTTCAACCCATTTCCTGGGAAAACCGACCATGATAAGGAGGTCTAATGGCCAATTAAGTTTCCTGGAATTTCGAAATTGGCCCAACCAAGCCAACTACTGCATACTTCAAAATCCATCCACCAGTCCACCCATTAGTATATGGTCATGGTGTAGTCCCGGTCTTTATGCCGCAGTCAATGCTGTTGTGAAAGTTTTGGCAGTGAATGGAGAATGTGAAGTTACTGAGTGTGATGTAATGGCTTGGTGTCTGGTGGAGTTCTTTGTGAGGAGTTAGTGCATGCCAAGTTAGAAATGTACACTTATGGGTCAGTATACTAGTCGCTGAGGTCAGTATACTAGCTTGCTTGGGTCAGTATACTAGCTTACATGGGTCAGTATACTAGCCTGTATACTAGCTTGCATGGATCAGTATACTAGTTTGCCTGGGTCAGTATACTGGTTTCTCGGGTCAGTGTACTAGTTTTATCAGGTCAGTATACTATTTTGGGCTCATATACGTACTTGATCGACCATTTCAGTATACTGCTGCACTTGGGTCAGTATACTAGCATGTTTAGTACACCAAAACACTAATGGAACATGTAAACATGATCATTCCTACTTAACCCTTTGCATACACAAACTCCCTACTACCAGACACATGTACTATCACATTAAGTGGTGTCCAACACGTGTGTTTGTAATTGCACGAACATTAAAAGAATTTTGGTCAAAGTATGGAGAGGTTCGTGATGGCTTCAGAGAGCGTGCCAAGATGCACATATTGATCACTGCAATCCCTCAACAGAACAGCCAATACAGTGGCTGTTGTATCACACACAGAAGGAATCTGGTTTGGTATGCAGTGATTCAATTCCTTGGGCCACATCACAGCAGGTAGCCTTGGATCTGCCTGAGAATGAAATTAGATTAGAGATGAAGTCCATTGTTGAGTATAAATATTGTCATAGTTACTTCCCCATCAGGATTCTCTCTCCCTCCCTCCCTCCCTTCCCTCTCTCTCCCACTCTCTCCCTCTTTCTCCCCCTCTCTCTCTCCCTCTCTCCCCCTCCCTCCCTCCCTCCCTCCCTCCCTCCCTCCCTCCCTCCCTCCCTCCCTTCCTCTCCCTCCCTCCCTCTCTTTCCCCCTCCCTTCCTCCCTCTCCCTCTCCCTCTCCCTCTCCCTCCCTCCCTCTCTCCCTCTCCCTCCCTCCCTCTCCCTCCCTCTCCCTCTCCCTCTCCCTCTCTCCCCCTCTCTCTCAAGTAACATTACCGGTCCACAAACACACACGTAACACGTAGCGACATCAAATTACACTTTCAATAAACACACAAATTAAGATTAATAAATTCTAGTTACTACACTGTTACATCCAGAAGGTAGATGGTCACACATAGCTGAGCTGTTAATTCCCGAAATTCCGTGATCATTAGAACGAGACGGCAGGCACTTATCAGGTATCACTTGGAATGTCGTTTTGATGGAGGCTCAAGAATTCCGGCTCCAGGCAATGCCTGTTTAAAGTGGCCACTTTTGTGTACATGTCTACCTCTAGTGTGGTGAGCTGGGTTGCCAAGGATCTCCTTTTAGATCCCAGTCTCTCTCCCCTCCCTCCCCCCTCCCTTCTCTCTCCCCTCTCCCTCCCTCCCTCTCTCCCCTCCCTCCCTCACTCCCTCTCTCCCTCCCTCCCATCACTCTCCCCTCCCTCTCTTTCTCTTACAAACCCACCACCTTCTCCCACAATCAAAGCCAAAAATCTCTCAACTTCCTCTGAGTCACGAGATTATAACGTACTCCATAGTCACAAAATTGTCATTCATTTCAGCACATCCTGTCCAAGAGGCTTCAGTAGAGGAAGTTAGTAAATCCTCCGACACTTGAACTCTAGTGAATGGCATCCAACAATAGTTCATTTCCTTCTCACTGGCTGCCTGTTGAATCAAAAATGTCAGGCATTCTGGTCTGGGTATGTGGCTACTGTGGTAATGGAGAGGTTTGGCATAGTTGAGTGGAGTTGGTGTCAGAAGGAATGGACATTGAATAGCTTCTTTCATTGATTGGTATAGGATAGGGCTGTGTGTGTGTGTGTGTGTGTGTGTGTGTGTGTGTGTGTGTGTGTTGTGTGTGTGTGTGCTGTACTCACTCAATGGATTCAAACCTACAACCACACAAGTTTTAGTTGCCACGGTATATCTTTACCAAGTGTGTTACCAAGGCAACTCAACCCAGCTGCCTGACAAAATCACATACATATAAGTCCTATCCTAAAAATAACTGCCTTGGGCGAGTTGTGTTGTGTTGCTTTGCCTTACATCTCATGGATGATTAAGTCATATACATGTATATCACCATAGCAATTAGACACTCACCTGAAACATGTACAACATATTTCTCTGTCTTTCTACTCACCCGTGATGTGTGGACTACTTATGACAGGTGCTCTCTTATTCCGAGGTGTGTGTATGTGCGCAGAACTAAAAACTTTACACACACACACACACACACACACACACACACACACACACACACACACACACACTCTCTCACACACACACACACACACACACACACACACACACACACACACACACACACACACACACACACACACACACACACACACACACACACACACATGCACACACTCTCACGCAGCACACTCTCTCTCTCACACACACACACACACACACACACACACACACACACACACACACACACACACACACACACACACACACACACACACACACACACACACACACACACACTCACACACACACACACACACACACACACCACACACACACAACACACACACACACACACACACACACACACACACACACACACACACACACACACACACACACGTTGAGTTCCCTTGTTACATTCCTTAACTAATTTACATAGTAACTAAGTAACTGTGGTATGGTAACGATGCGGACGATGTAATTCACATTGGGAGTATTTTATGAAAACCACGCACAGATCCTCCTCTGCTTGTCAGAGGACAAGGTTGTAAACTCCCACACTACGAGTGATGGTCAGGTTTACTTCTTGGTTCTTAGAATCTCTCTCTTTTTCCGTCCCTCTCTCCTCCCTTGCTCTCTCTCTCTCTTTCTCCCTCTCTCCTCTCCCTCTCCCTCTCCCTCTCCCTCTCTCCCTCTTCCCTTCCCTCTCTCCCTCTCTCTACCACTCCTTTCTCACTCCTCCTCCCTCTCACTTTCTCCTCCCTCTCACCCTCTCTCCCTCCCTCCCCCCCTCCCTCCCTCCCCTCCCTCCCTCCCTCACACCTCCCTCCCTCCCTCCTCCCTCCCTCACACCTCCCTATCCTTAATATCTTAATTTTCCTTTACACAACAAATTAACTAACAAATTGGTATGAAGTACATATTTGTACTGTAGTAGTGTTAATGAAGCATGAAACCAATTTATTTCCTTGTGTCAAACCCAAACATAACCACTTATTAGAGAGTGTAAAAAATGTAATATATTTAGCTAGTAATGGATGCAGTGAAGGTTTTAAATGATGACTCAGGCTGCATAGAGAGAGAGAGAGGGGGGGGAGGGAGGGAGGGGAGGGAGGGAGGGAGGGAGGGAGGGAGGGAGGAAGAGCAGAAAGGAATGGGGATGTGAGGCGGAGTGGGGAGGCTGGCTTCTGCCTGGGAGTCGTGGCTCAGTGGTTAGTGCACTGATTTCCAGACA
This sequence comes from Theonella swinhoei, assembly GCA_963970385.1. NCBI lineage: Eukaryota > Metazoa > Porifera > Demospongiae > Tetractinellida > Theonellidae > Theonella > Theonella swinhoei. The sequence goes on along the minus strand of OZ019949.1, from coordinate 8,183,071 downwards.
CTGATCCTGAGTTCGATTCCGGTGGAGGTAGTCTTTCCTGCTCTCTCTCTCTCTCTCTCTCTCTCTCTTCTCTCTCTCTCTCTCTCTCTCTCTCTCTCTCTCTCTCTCTCTCTCTCTCTCTCTCTCTCTCTCTCTCTCTCTCTCTCTCTCTCTCTCTCTCTCTCTCTCTCTCTCTCTCTCTCTCTCTCTCTCTCTCTCTCTCTCTCTCTCTCTCTCTCTCTCTCTCTCTCTCTCTCTCTCTCTCTCTCTCTCTCTCTCTCTCTCTCTCTCTCTCTCACCCTCTCTTCAGCCTGAGTTATCAATTAAAAACTTAACTGTAAATAATTTTGTGGAATTCTGTTCTTCCTTGCTTGGCTTCTGAGAATGTAGTGGTATTTGAGTAGGGAATGATCTGTTTGGAGTGATATGGATGACTCATTTGGATGTGTGTGTGTGTGATTATGATGTAATGTATCAATTACAGCACGTAATCCCTCCCTCTCTCTCCCTCCTCATCCTTCCTCTTCCCTCCCTTCCTCCTTCCCCCTCCCTCCATCCCCTCCCTCCATCCCCTCCCTCTCCCCCTCCTCTCCTCCCTCCCTCCCTCCCTCAAAGGTGTCCAGTCACATCCAAGTACTGGCAAGAAAGAAAGCCAGAGAGATCCAGGGAAAAATAAAGGTAGGGGTTCAAAACTCTGAAGGAGGGGGCTAGGAAAATTGAACAGAACCCCCTTAATTTGAACTTCTAAAACAACATATATACATCAGAGGGGTTGGAGCAAGTTGAGAAGAGGGACAGAGGGGGCAAGTTAAGATAGGGGGGTTGTTTGGGGCATTCTCCCCTGGAAAGATTTTGAGACTAGTGAATTTTATTGCCTTGCCTTGTGCAAAATTGGGGGGGGGGGGGGGGGGGGGGGAGGCAACTCCCCCTTCTACATGTGTATAGCA
>OZ019949.1:8082078-8181945 GCA_963970385.1 Theonella swinhoei | reverse complement strand
TCAATTAAAAACTTAACTGTAAATAATTTTTGTGGAATTCTGTTCTTCCTTGCTTGGCTTCTGAGAATGTAGTGGTATTTGAGTAGGGAATGATCTGTTTGGAGTGATATGGATGACTTCATTTGGATGTGTGTGTGTGTGATTATGATGTAATGTATCAATTACAGCACGTAATCCCTCCCTCTCTCCCTCCCTCTATCCCTTCCTCTATCCCTCCCTTCCTCCTTCCCCCTCCCTCCATCCCCTCCCTCCATCCCCTCCCTCTCCCCCTCCCTCCCTCCCTCCCTCCCTCCCTCAAAGGTGTCCAGTCACATCCAAGTACTGGCAAGAAAGAAAGCCAGAGAGATCCAGGGAAAAATAAAGGTAGGGGTTCAAAACTCTGAAGGAGGGGGGCTAGGAAAATTGAACAGAACCCCCTTAATTTGAACTTCTAAAACAACATATATACATCAGAGGGGTTGGAGCAAGTTGAGAAGAGGGACAGAGGGGGGCAAGTTAAGATAGGGGGGTTGTTTGGGGGCATTCTCCCCTGGAAAGATTTGAGACCTAGTGAATTTTATTGCCTTGCCTTGTGCAAAATTGGGGGGGGGGGGGGGGGAGGCAACTCCCCCCTTCTACATGTGTATAGCACACTAGTTAGTAGAAATGAGAAAGGAAACCCACCTCACCGACCCACCTCACCAACCCCCACACAAGACATACAGCACACACACACACACACACACACACACACACACACACACACACACACACACACACACACACACACACACACACACACACACACACACACACACACATATAGCACACACACACACACACACACACACACACACAAGAGCAGGACACCAGATGCCCAGCCTTGAGAACAGGGTGGTGGGTTGAAGATCTTTGTAGCATGCCAACTCCCCTGTGTAGTATAGGAACATACATTGTATTATGTACACAAATTAGGGAGCTTTATTGTACTGTAAAGAGCAGTTACCCCCAGCCCCTTTCTCTCCCCTTCCTTGCCAGTACAGCCACCCACCACAAGTTAGTAGGGCTGTACATCAAAGGCTTCTCCGTCTCTGAAGTTACCACTTCCTTAAGTGGTGTGTGTATAGGCATTGTATGGCTACAACAACCCTTGTGTGTGTGTGTGTGTGTGTGTGTGTGTGTGTGTGTGTGTTGTGTGTGTGTGTGTGTGTGTGTGTGTGTGTGTGTGTGTGTGTGTGTGTGTGTGTGTGTGTGTGTGTGTGTGTGTGTGTGTGTGTGTGTGTGTGTGTGTGTGTGTGTGTGTGTGTGTGTGTGTGTGACAGAGAGGGAGAGGGGAGAGAGAGGGAGGGGGGGGAGAGGAGAGGGAGAGAAGTCACTATAAACAGCCCATCCTGATAACCAAGAAAGAGGATAGACATAGAATGTTCACCTGATTAATTTGTTGCCATGGTTATTGGAGGTTTTTCCCAGAACACTACACTACTAATTACAACCCTTCCCTCCTACAGCTGCCATGCTGGTTGCCATGGTTATTGGAGGGATGTCATTGGTATCTCTAGTTTTGAACTCCCCTCCCTCTTTCCCTCCCTTCCTCCCTTACAGGATCAAGCTGCCAAGGAAAAGGCCATGGCTGGCCTCTCAACAATGTCTTCAGCTCAGATCGTCTCCGCCTCCTCCCTCCAGAATGCCGGAGCCCATCGTATGTTTGGCACTCCGGGAATCGCCGGGAATGCTGTCCCCATGCACACCATGCTCTCTCCCAGTAAGTAAAGGGTTAATAGTTAGCCAGTAAGGGGTTAATAGTTAGCTTTGTTAGTGTTAAACCAAAAAGAGGTGACTACGTACAATGTACATGTAATTTCCAAGTCTGTTAAAATTCTTTTGGACTGCATATTTTCTCGGGGGTTGGGGGAATTTATCTCAGGGGCCCCCCTGTAATTATATGATAAAACTTTCTTTTCCTGTTCAGCTGGGCCGGCTGGAAGTCCTGTGCTGGTCAAACACGAGCTGATCAACCCAGCAGCTGGTCTGGTAGGTCATATGTACTGTGTAACACCATATTTATACGTAAAACCTCCCCTAATTAGTGAAAAATCGAAAAGATAATTTTGGTATTGGTTATTGAGGTGTTCATTACTTATGGAGTCTCTCTCTCTCTCTCTCCCTCTCTCCCCACAGATCTGGCATCCTTCTCTCTCCCAGCCAGGTCAGCAGTTCATCCCCGCCAGCTCCATGGCAACCACAGTCCCTCAGTTACAGGTAAATATTTTTTTTAGAAAAATCATCGAAAACATACATGTAGGTAGACAGGAAGTTCGGCACCATATATGTCAACTAGTCTTAAAGTAACATTCTTCTTTGTGGAGATTTCAATGCTAGGACTGGGTCCAAATGTGTCAATTGGCGAGTGGAACAAGCCCTTCTAGTCACGTCAACATGCCTATTTTTATATATATGCTATATATGTTTGTAACAGGTGATATACATATCATAACGTTATACGTGCTTCTAATTTTGCGTACACACTCTCCCGCTCACCAACAATGCGTAGCATTCCACTAGTAATAATGACTTCTGACTCAAAGTGTGACCATTCTGATTGACTGTTGTTTAGGTTGCTCGAGCAGCTGGTCCGTTTGTGACGAGTCAAGGCAACACAGATGGTCTGATATCACAAACACCCTCTAGTGGTGATGAAGGAACAGGGGTAAGAGAGGGAGGGAGAGAGGGAGGGGGAGAGGAGAGTGGGAGGGAGAGGGAGAGGGAGAGGGAGGGAGAGGGAGAGGGAGAGGGGGGAGGGGGGAGGGGGGATGTATGTGAAGGGAGAGAGAGGAAGAGGGAGAGAGATGTATGAGAGAGGGAGGGCGATGTTGGTGATTGTTGTTGCTTTTTATCAACAGAAAATACCATTTGTGATTGCCAACCCAGCTGTGGGCGACTCATCTACAACTGTACCTCACCTCCCTCCACCAAACCTGGTATGTTGCCTTCTCCCCCCTCTCCCTCCCTCCCCCCCTCCCTCCCTCCCTCCTTCCCTCCCTCCTTCCCTCCCTCTCTTCCTCCCTCCCTCCCTTCCTCCCTCCCTCCTTTACAACACAACTCTCTCTCTTTCACAGCCGCTGAAAATGGTCGAGTTCATAGCATTTGTGGACAAATCAAAATCAGAGACAGAAGCAGTAAGTCAATATTCTCAATAACAAAAATCCCCTCCATTACTTCCTCTCACTCTCCCTCTCTCTCCTCTGTCTCTCTCCCCCCCCCCCCCCCCCCCCCTCCCCCTTCTCCCCCCTCTCTCGTCCCTACCTAATCTTACCAGGACAAAAAACATGGATTTGTCAACATCAGCCCTTCAACCAGCTTCACAGACCCTCGTATGGAGGTGCGTGTATAACACACAACAACACTTACCACCCCCAAACATCCTGTATAACAATAATTAGGACACTTCTGTCCTAAATTCATCCAGTTACCCGGTATAATTTTTCTCCTTCCCTCAAATTTTTACAGGCAGTGGATATTCTTCATATTGCCGATAAATTTCCTGAAAAGAATGGAGGGCTTAAGGATCTGTTTGAGAAGGGGCCTCGGGATCGATTCTTCCTCGTGAAATTCTGGGTATGGCTAATTTTAGTACTTGGTATGATGTAATGGTCTCTGTTGCTATTTATAGTAACATCAACTGTACTGAAATAGATTGTCTATATAGCATCCTAGTAATAGTTATTAGAAACTGTTACTTAATATAGTAACAACCATTGCCTAACTCCTGTGTCTATATATAGGCTGACATCGACACTGATCTGTTGGACGATTCTAAAGCGTTCTACGGGGTCACCAGTCAGTACGAATCCAGTGAGAATATGACAATATCCTGCTCGACGAAAGTCTGCTCATTTGGCAAACAAGTTGTCGAAAAAGTAGAGGTATGTACATGTATGAAATACTCTAACATTTTGAGCTGTATCATTACCCTCATCGCACATGCACAGGGAGGGTATGGTAGTCATTCTGTGTCCGTGCCCAAACTCGCTTGTAGTAGGTTTATTCGTTCTACAAATGACACAGCTTACCTAACGCACAATAAAGGGGTGAAATTTTGTGGGATTTTCTCTGAAACTGCTCCGTTGCAGAGCCAGAGTCCTTCCAGTATTGTACGGCTACTATGCGAGTCAGCCATTTTCCCCTCCACTGATATGTGCATGCGCATTATGTGCATGCCAAGGGTTTGCACTTTAGTGCATTCATTATAACTTTTTTGCTGTTCCATCAATTTTATATTTTTCTCCATTTTTCTCCAGACTGAATATGCAAGATTTGACAATGGACGATTTGTGTACCGTATTAACAGATCTCCTATGTGCGACTACATGGTTAGTTTTATTCACAGACTGAAGCATCTTCCTGAGCGTTACATGATGAATAGTGTACTGGAGAACTTCACCATCTTACAGGTGAGTGGAAGAGAGGGAGAGGGATGGGGGAGGGGGGGAGAGAGGGATGGGGGAGGGGGGAGGGGGGAAGAGGGGGAGAGAGAGAGGAAGGGAAGTAGAGAGGGGGGGAGAGGGATGGGGGAGGGGGGAAGGGGGAGAGAGGGAGGGAGGGGGGAATGAGGGGGAGAGAGAGAGGAAGGGAAGTAGAGAGAGGGGAAGGGAGAGAGGAAGGGAGGGAGAGGGGGAGGGGAGGGAGAGGGAGAAGGAGAGAGAGAGGGAGATAGGAGGAGGGGGAGAGAGGGAAGAAGGGAGAAAGAGAGGAAGGAAAGTAGGGAGAGAGGGAAGGAGGGAGAGAGAAGTTTATGGCCTACCGATCAGCAGATGAAAAACTACCAAACTTTTTTGTCTGCTCCTTTCTCTCTGTCAGGTGGTCACTAATAGGGATACCCAAGACACTCTCCTCTGTCTGGCATTTGTCTTTGAAGTATGTTCCAACGAAGATGGCCCAAAACATCACGTCTATCGACTCATTAAGAGTGGAGCTAACTAATACTCATACTTTTAGTTCATACTTGTCTCTTTTTCACCAGACAATTAACTGTAAGATTCCACCTGTTTTATGTTGCTGAAATTTCATCACCATCTAATTAACCATTGTTGTCGAAATAATTTCTTTCCTTTTGCATGTTGTATAATAAGGAGCCCTGTTTTTCATCTTGCTCTCATATTTCTGCTAATCTGTATACATTTACATTTTCTCTCTCGCTCTCTCTCCACAAAACATCATAAGCTGTTCCTACATACATGTTAATTTCTGTGTTGTAGAGATGCATAGTTATCAGTTTCTTTATCAACTATCCCATAATGATTACATCATTTTGTACATATTGTATTGCAACGTGTAATTTAGATTAGCTATTGCATATATAGCGAAGAATGTCACGTGAAACACGTCATGTAAAGATTACTTGTACACTTAAACAATATTCACGGTCCAATTTACAGTATAGTTCTCTCTAAAGTGTTTCACCTCTAGCTGTCTTTACAACTACTGCTACATGTATATACAGTTACACACGTTTCTGTCTCTAAGAGTCTTTGAGTTAACCCCAACGTGGCCTTGGTGGTCCTGATGGTCGTGGCCTGGGTGGTCCTGATGGTTGTGGCCTGGGTAACCCTGATGGTCGTGGCCTGGGTAACCCTGATGGTCGTGGCCTGGGTGACCTCGATGGTCGTGGCCTATCAGGTCGATCTCCAGGGACGGGTCGATTACTTGGGCCAGGTCGATCTCCAGGCCCAGGTCGATCTCCAGGTCCAGGTCGATCTCCAGGCCCAGGTCGATCTCCAGGCCCAGGTCGATCTCCAGGCCCAGGTCGATCTCCAGGCCCAGGTCGATCTCCAGCCCCAGGTCGATCTCCAGGTCCAGGTCGATCATCGACAGGTGCAGGGAGAGGGAGACCATTCTTTATCCTGCAGACAAGTGGCTCAATTTTCTCCATCATTTCACGCAGCACGACCTCCCCTCCATTCTTACTTATCTTCCGAGCTGAATTAAGAATGTATCATTTTCCATGACAGTTGTAGAATGAGTATCACACTACCTGTATGCAATGCTTCTCTTTGTATATACATTAACCATTTAACACATGTATAAGGGGTATGTGTATATAGTAGTTATGTGACCTTAATTGGGGTGCATGAGATGCATGGTTGAATGCACCCCAATTAAGGTCATGTAACTAATTTGTTTGCTGTTAGCCTCCTTTTTCAATTAGCCTATCTTACAGTCAGCCACACCCATCCCTTACTCTGCAATAAGCTTCCAAAAATGTGATAAAATCAAGTTGCATTATAGGCAACAGCAAAGAAATGCTACTGAACCACGGCATGTTCCCATAACAGTTTTCTCTGGAGTATATTATATAGGGGAGTGTGTGGCCTACCATAGTTAGCTATTAGTGTCTGCAAATCTGTCAATCCTGGTTTTGAGGTGGGACTGGGCATTGGACCACGGTTGGGGCAAACATCAATGTTGATTATTTCTTGAATGTCTTCTTCGAAAGTTTCCATCAGTGGCTGCACTGCATGGTATACTGCTCTTCTCACCGTCCAAACTAACAAATGACAAACACATTTTCAAGAGTGTAGATTGCTTGTGCATAAACAAAAGTTAAACAGCATTAGGAATACTGACTCTGCATATACAGTGAAACCCCTCTATCGTGGCCACCCTTGGGGAATGGTATTTTGGCTGTTATAAGGAGGTGGCTGTTGTAGAGGGGTTTTAAGTTAAATCGGGACCAGGGCTATTGACCGTTATGTAGCAGATGGCTGTTGTTGAGGGGTGATAAGAGAGGTTCCACTGTATATGTCAGTAGCTACAAGAGCCAGTATTGGTATGGATGTAAAGATATGGGTATATACATCTTGCTTTATTGGTAGTCTATTTTTCATACTGAGGTACTGCATTAGCCTTTCATATTCTTCCATATCAGTTGGAAGATCCATAGGTGGTCTTGGAATGGGACTATAGGATGGGCGGGGAGGTGGTTGATTGGATCCACGGCATTTATTCCTCTTTATTATAATCCTCTTGACATCCTCATCAATTTCATCTGCTATCTCCATCCACTCTAACTCCCTCTCCTTGATTAGTGAATAAGCTAAATAGATAAGAGATGGTATAAGTGTACCTGTGTGAAATCCATATATATTTTTTACCAAATTTCTGCAGTGCTCTCTGTGCATCAGTCATTGTATCATCAGTCACCTCCTTCTTGTCATCTTGGTCGGTGTTGGGCCGCTCAGACCGTGGTCCGGTCTGAGGACGTGGGCTGGGGCTGGGACTGAAGCTGATGCTCGGGCAGACGACTTTTCCTCTGATCTCACCTATAAATCCCTCCACATTTTGCAGCATTGTTTGGTACCCTCTTGCCAGTATCCTATCAACTATAAATAAAAATGACATGAATTCATTTCGTAGTAGAACATTTACAGGGTCTTTCTTCTTTTTTATCAGCAAAATATAAATTTGCCCATTGCATTCTGGAAACCTTTTGCTTTGGCTAGAAACTGCACCCCCCTCCTTGCCTTGCTGTGATTCTACTGAGTTATGTAAATGAAAATGTGCAACATGTTGTGTACCATATGACCACAGCAGTTTCTGAAAGTCACTCCACTCTCTCTCTCTTGGTTCTGGGCCCTCTCGTTCTTTCAGGAATGGCAGTAGATGCCTCACTACTCCTTTGATTATTTTCTCAGCTGAAAAAATCATTCGTGTATCATACGATTTATACAAACCTTGGGTAGTTCCACTTACCAAAGTGATCAACAAATGATTCTGGACAAAAAAAATTACACTAAATAGTATTGATAATTTTTTTTTCACTAACCATGGTGCTTCTCAAACATCAGAGTGTCATTGACTAGACTGCTCAGATCATTCTTAACAGAAACAAGATCACTTTTTATCTCGTTTAGAACGTCTGAATATCAGATAAGGTGAGGTATTTTTCAAATGGCATGCTGGTCACATCACTCACCACTGTCACACTGTGCTCTCCCCAGCTGTATGTAGGATAGTGTCACTACACACAGCAAGACTAGCTGGATAGACCTGGGCATCTTCCTTCAGCAGTTACCTCCTGTTGGTCTCCAGTAGACTGTGCTATGTGAAGATCAGCTGTTCCTGACACGAGCTCTTACTTATATGAGTAGAATCTGCATACGTGTAATACTATAAAGGATAATAGTCTGGCGTAATTCAAACTGCATTGTGTTTAAAGGCAAGAGTAGAGTGGAGCTGTGACATGACAAATAACACCACAATACCTAATAAAAAACCATGCCACTTATGAACAATACTGTCTAAGAGTCTCTTTATGGGCATAATGAGATAGCTCACAACAAATAATGTAAGTCAGGTGCGAGGCATATAATATCATATTGTGCGTTAAAATAATCATGCAAAAATGGAATCATGTGTATTTAGTGCTAGAAAACCTGCATGCATGAACATCACACATATTGTAGTACTAACAATAATAATTAAAACAAAGTGTATTGTCTCGACAGATGATGTGGATATAGTCACACATCAAAGATGATCTGTGCACATGTTCTCATCGTGTGAGTGAATGTCTGATGGCTCTATTATTCCAAAAGGAACTCAAAGTGTATATAGCTATACCTACTTGCATTGTTCAACTGTTTTAATTAAGTCCATTTAAGTGCAAGATTGTAAAGATGAGCAAGACATTGCAAAATTATTCATATCTCATTGTAAATGTTTCATCAGCTACATCTATACATGTACAGCTAGTTCAAGATCTATCTTACATACACTGTTCTGTCTGAAAAAGCCCTAAAATGAGTATCAAAAGTTAACTGATCATGAGATGTCATCCACGCCCGGGAAGGGGAGGAGGACTAGGGCGAGAAGGACCGGGAGGAGGCCGGCCAGTTGGCGGATCATTTGAAGGAGGTGTGTTTGACTCCATGGGATCGGTGCTGGGAGGATCCTCCTTCGCTATAATTCTACAGACGTCTGCTTCAATAGTTGCCATCATTTGAGGTAATATACGCGCCCTCAAAGGAAACAGAAGCCTCTTATCTGAAAGATAAAATCATCCCACTGTATTAAGAGCTGGATTGCATGACTTGCACGCCCTGTAGTTACTTTCTACATGTATATACTGAGTAATGTATAAAAATTGCATACCATAGTCATCAATTAGTTTCATTAAGTCAGTTATCCTTGTGTTTGGTGTAGTAGGGGTGGGGGTTGGGCTGGGGGTGAGGCTGGAGGCCTGGCATACATCAATATCCATTATTCTTTTGACATCAGCTTCAAAAGTATCCATGAGTTGTTTTAATGAAGAGAAGGACCCTTCATACAACTTCTGATCTGAATAAAAAAAGCATTTTTTCTCAAGAGCCTGGATTACACTGGACAATTGGTATAGGATGTACAGACAATACCAGTATTAACCCCTGGCCTCCAGATTATACGCCTAAAATAACTGAACATGAATTTGTTGTAGAACTCTCTAATCAGGACACCCAGAAATATCACTTTTTGCTTTCCCATGCAAATATTTTTATCCTACAATTCTAACTTATGAAGTTAGACAATTCTTTACCCCAAAGGTGTCTAAATTAGAGAGGTTCCAATGTGTAGTTATACAAGCACCATACACTCATCCATAGTAATGTGTATTACATACCTATGGACAACACAATTTCATGAAATCCATTTGTGACATTGGGTTTGGGCCATGGAATTGCTCTGGGGGGTGGGTGAGGAGTCAGGATGGATTCGGGACAATTCTCCCTTTTCATTATATTTATGACATCATCATAAACTTTATTCCTAATTTTTGATCTTTCTAATTCCCTCTCTTCATGTAATGCAGCAGCTGAATAAAAATATACGAAAAACTGGTGAACAGGTTTGCTACAGTAATTAATCAAATTGTGCCTACAAATATTCCACATGAGTCTCTGAATAGGTGTCAAATCTACCACTCCATTTAGCAAGTCCACAAACTGGATGGGGCTTGGGCTGGGTTTGAGGCTAGAGCAATCAACAAGATCTGTAGGTAATGTCTCAAAAGTTTCCAAAATTGAAACAAGTTTAATGAACATCTTTTGGTACATCCTGTTGGCTGTATAGAAAGAATTATCATAATAATGTATATGGCCAATTGCGTATTGATACTGTGCACATGCACACCAAAGCATAAATGCATATAATGAAGTAACTACATCTGTGCAAAGATCATGTTACCCATAAGTACATGTACATACTATATGATTTTAGGAGTTTCTGATACAGAGTCGGCTTGGTTAATATTCTACAGACATCTCCTTCAAAAGATTGCATCAGTTTAAGTAGTTCAGCCTCTCTCTCATCTTTTGCTATCTCATCTGTATAAAGAGCATCATTTCCCAAGTTACACTTTACTCAGTGTATGTATGTATGACATGGTTTAAATGATAAGGCAGCCAGAAAGAGACAATCAATTCATGCATGAGTATAATTTGTTACATACCAATTTCCAACATTAGTTTCTGTAATTCAGTCATTCCAGGTTTGGGTGTTGGACTGGGACTGGGATCGAGACCAGGGCAAACATCGACATCCATTATTCCTCTGACTTTATCTTCAAAAGTTTCCATGATTGGTCCTACTGCACGGAAAGCTGCAACCATCAGTCTTTGATCTGTAATGATGTGGAACCAAGTTAAAGTCTGTACACAACCCATCCATGCAGTGGTGTGTGTATATACTTACTGTATGACCAGTAGAGTTTCTGTAGCTCAGTCATATTTTTTGGAGTAGGGAATGCGGACATTAGGTTAAAGGATTGCTGGTGTCCTGGGTTGGGTCCTGGGTTGGGTCCTGGGTTGGGTCCTGGGTGGTGTCCTGGGTTGGGTCCTGGGTTGGGTCCTGAGTGGTCACCTGGGTGGTGTCCTGGGTTGGGTCCTGGGTTAGGTTCTGGGCGGTGGTTGGGTCCTGGATCGGATCGTGGATGGGGGCTTGGATTGGGTCCTTGTCTTTGGCAGTTATTCTTCTTCAATATTATTCTCTTGACGTCATCATCAATCTCATCCAGAATTTCGTGTAATTCCTCATCAAGTTCTTTCCATTTCTTCTGTGCTGAATAGAAATATTAATACATTAATTTGTGAAATATATTGACCACAGTGAAGTACAGTAGAACCTCAGTTATCCGAACACCTCTGGGCTCAATGAAATTTCCAGTGTTTCCAATATATATGGTTTGTACTTACTGTATTTCCATAGTATTTCTGGCAAATCAGGCATGTCCTTTGGTGGCAGTTTCATTTCAGGTTGTCGTGACTCTGGCACAGGGGTGGGGCTTGGGCTGGGACCAAGGCAATCGTTGACATCCATTTTTTCCCTGACCTCAGCTTCGAAATCCTCCAGATACGATAGAAGTGCACTGTGTGACCTTTTTGCGAACCTGAAAGCTGCATTTAAAAAGTAGCATAGTGGTCACTACGTATGCGCGCGGACGTATCCCAAACACCACCGCTTACGTTACCAGTATACTGTATGGTCTACAGAGTTATACGAGTCCCATGCACGCAAGCATACCGTAAGACATGATTAGTCTCTGAAACTCCGTCTCCCTCCTCTCCCTCGGGTCCATCTCTGCCGCACCCTTAAAGTATGGCAATAGACGTTTCACCACTTCTCCAGTTATTCTCCGCACTGCAAACAAAATATTGTATCTACGTACGCGCGCGTGACAATTTTCCTTGCACGAACTTACCCATATGATCCAGAAAAGATTCTAGGAAAAAATAATTTTTTTGTATATCAGAGCTGATTGTGAATAAATTTACTAACCATCGTGCTTCATCTTATTGCTCATAGTCTCGTTGATGAGAATGTCCAAATCACTCTTAACTGAGTTAAGATCCACTTTTATCTCATTTAGAACTTCATCAATGTCTAGATATCAGATCAGACGTATTTTAATCAGATTAGATGTATTAACAAGACAGTCACATTACTTACCACTGTCACATTGTGCTCTCCCCAGCTGTATGTAGGACAGTGTCACTACACACAGCAAGACTAGCTGGATAGACCTGGACATCTTTCAGCAGTCTTCAGCAAATTATGCTGTGTGAACATCAAAGGTAGCCGTCAGAGTATTTATACTGTGATATAGCATGTGAAAGCTTAAGGAATCTACAGAGCATGTAATATATTATAGTACTAGTAGAAGAAACAATAGTGTGGTGTGAGGCAACATACTCCACGCTAATATGGTATGGCTGACATTATAATGCCTACAGCTACAATTAATATTATAACATAATGTATGTGTTTCCATTTTGTGGATGAGCATGTGATTTTTTTCTCATCATGTGAGTGAATGTACCGATGGCTCTATTATTCCAAAAGAAACTGAAAGTGTGAATAGATAGACCTTACTATATACTTGCAAGTTGAATTGTTCAAATGTTATATTATATAATTAAGTTCACTAAAGTGCAACATTGTAAAGATGAGACCAGACATTATGACACGAGGCACATCATTGCACTTCAATAATTATTCACACAACAATATTCATATCTCATTGTACATAGTTTCATATCACTCTTTAGCTATATCTCTACAGCTCGTTCTATCTTACACATGGTCTGTCTGAGAAAGCCTAACTTGACTTTCAAATGTTAACTCAGATGTCAGCCCCACCTAGAACGAGTAGGACCAGGAAGACCAGGAGGACCAGGAGGACCAGGAGGACCAGGAGGATCAGGAGGATCAGGAGGACCAGGAAGACCAGGAGGACCAGGAGGATCAGGAGAACCAGGAGGATCAGGAGGACCAGGAGGACCAGGAAGACCAGGAGGACCAGGAGGATCAGGAGGACCAGGAGGATCAGGAGGACCAGGAAGACCAGGAGGACCAGGAGGATCAGGAGGACCAGGAGGATCAGGAGGACCAGGAAGACCAGGAGGACCAGGAGGACCAGGAGGATCAGGAGGACCAGGAGGATCAGGAGGACCAGGAGGACCAGGAGGACCAGGAGGATCAGGAGGACCAGGAGGACCAGGAGGGCGAGAAGGCTGTGGAGGACGAGCTGGCGGATCATTTGAAGGAGGTGTGTTTGACCCCGCGGGATTGGTGCTGGGAGGATCCTCCTTTGCTATAATTCTACAGATGTCTGCTTCAATAGTTGCCATCCTCGGAGGCAATATATGAGCAATCAAAGAAAACAGAAGCCTCTCATCTGAAAAAGAATCATAAAATCATCACTATTACAGTGTAGACTACATGACTTGACATGCCTTGGAGACTTGTAGTTACATCCTACTGTAGACTATAGCTACATGACTTGTATGCCGTGTAGTTACTTTCTGTGTAATCCTATACATGTATATATACTGAGTAATGAATATCCATACCATAGTCATCAATTAATTTCATTAAGTCAGTTATCCTTGTGTTTGGTGTAGGGGTGGGGGTTGGGATGGGGGTCTGGCATACATCAATATCCATTATTCTTTTAACGTCAGCTTCAAAACTATCCATAAGTTGTTGTAATAAACCAAAGGATCCATCCAAAAACTGCTGGCCTGAATAAAAAAACATTTTCTCAAGAGCCTGGAATATACTGAATTTATTGTACGAAGCCACCTAACATGAAAGGCCAAAAGTGTTCTTTATTTGCCATAATGTATAGTATGCCATTGTCTAACAGTGCTTTATTATCCCAGTGTGCTTTATTTTCCCTTTCATCTTAATATAGTACACTTCCATATATGTCCTCAGTTTACTCAACAAGGTCAAAACAATAACGCCCTGCGGTTCTACAGAGTCACGTTTTCTGCATCTGTCACGCAGCGGCATAGCCAAGGCTGGTATCATGACTCAGAAGCAAGCCAAAGGGAACACACTCACCTCTGAAACACTGATTCTTATTTCATAATAGTGAGTTCCTGTCGTCTGTCATAGGTAGCAGCGCAGCCCTTACTGGCCTTAGGCTTTGCAGACATTCATGACTAAGAAGCATGTTGGCGGGAACACGCTCACCTCTAACACACTGCCAATTCTTAGCTAAGGCATTAAATTGTTCCTAGCCTACTCTGTAGAGCCCTCGCTATTGAGGAATGAGCTGAGCAGCTTCTCTGCTGTTACCTATCTCAAGCGCTAGTTTGAAAATTTCCGTATACGTACAATAAACCAGTTAAAGTACCCGTATATCCTCGTACATTACGGGATATAATGTACTCGGAATGTGTCTCGATGCCTAATAAGGCACTCGGCTACGCCTCGTGCCTTATTACGCTCTCGACACATCCTCATACATTATATCGCGTAATGTACTCGGACGGGTACTTTAACTAGTACGTATGGTATAGGGTGTACAGACAATACCAGTATTAACCCCTGGCCTCCAGATTATGTGCCTGAAATAACTGATAGAGAATTACAATAACTTTGAGTGTGATAGAGAATCATAATAACTTTGAGTGCAATGGGTTTGAAACCGGTGTTTTATTTGTGTGAGTTATTTTCAGGACACACTTGTTATCATAGATAGGCATGAATACTTAACGTACAGTTGAACTGAAATGAATATAGAAGGTCTTGTGCTGTTACTTCATTTGTACTTGGGTTTTATCATCATTGGCTGTTTAGAGTCAGCCTCTCACTCAAATTTGGACGACTTGTTTGGGGTGGCCAATTTCTGGACATTTGGCATGAGTGATAGACACTGATGGACTCATTGCTCTGGACAACAACTGGCAACTGGTGATGGTGTGGTCAGTAGATAGTTGAAGGATGGTCCAATTAGAGGCAACTGGTGATGGTGTGGTCAGTAGATAGTTGAAGGATGGTCCAATTAGAGGCAACTGGTGATGGTGTGGTCAGTAGATAGTTGAAGGATGGTCCAATTAGAGGCAACTGGTGATGGTGTGGTCAGTAGATAGTTGAAGGATGGTCCAATTAGAGGCAACTGGTGATGGTGTGGTCAGTAGATAGTTGAAGGATGGTCCAATTAGAGGCAACTGGTGATGGTGCGGTCAGTAGATAGTTGAAGGATGGTCCAATTAGAGGCAACTGGTGATGGTGCGGTCAGTAGATAGTTGAAGGATGGTCCAATTAGAGGCAACTGGTGATGGTGCGGTCAGTAGATAGTTGAAGGATGGTCCAATTAGAGGCAACTGGTGATGGTGCGGTCAGTAGATAGTTGAAGGAGGGTTAACTGGCAATGGTGCAGTCAGTAGATAGTTGAAGGAGGGTTAACTGGCAATGGTGCAGTCAGTAGATAGTTGAAGGAGGGTTAACTGGCAATGGTGCAGTCAGTAGATAGTTGAAGGAGGGTTAACTGGCAATGGTGTGGTCAGTAGATAGTTGAAGGATGGTCCAATTAGAGGCAACTGCATGGTGATGTGTAGTCAGTAGGAACAGCAGATGCATTGTAATTGAGGAGGGGCTCCAGGATGCATAGATAATTGAAGGGGAACCAGTTGTGACTATGAAGTGAGGTTAGTGGAGATAAATACCACCTTTAGAGCCTCTCCCTCCCTGTCCTCCAGGGTAGTTAGTGTAGAACCCTCTAGCCAGAGCCCAGTATGACCCCTTGTTTGCTAGGATTGCTAGGCCTGCTTGGTTTGCTAGGCTTGCTTGGTTTGCTAGGCTTGCTTGGTTTGCTAGGATTGCTTGGTTTGCTAGGCTTGCTTGGTTTGCTAGGATTGCTTGGTTTGCTAGGCTTGCTTGGTTTGCTAGGCTTGCTTGGTTTGCTAGGATTGCTTGGTTTGCTAGGCTTGCTTGGTTTGCTAGGATTGCTTGGTTTGCTAGGATTGCTTGGTTTGCTCTGGTTATGCTACTATGCTCACAATGGAATGCTGCAGTACACAGTGTCATGATCAGAGTAGTATGTATCAACAATAGCAACAATTCTACAGCCAGTGGTGTTTCTCCAGTAAACATGGTCTATCAATGTGGCTTGTGGTGTAGTTGGACAACACACAATCTGAGTGAAACTGAAACTAGACATTAGGCTCAAAATAGCAGAGTTTTGATAATGTAGGATATCCTCATTGAAATCACCCAGTATAACACAAGGTGTAGCACACCGTGTCACATGTGTCAACAGTCTAGTCAGCAAAGTTATGAATGTTGTTTGAGGTACACTGGGTGATCTGTATACAAGTGCTATTTGCAAGTTTTCACCATTTGGTAGTTTTACAGTAACTGATATAGCCTCAATGCCACTAGTAGCAAATCTGTGCACATTTGTTGGATTCAGCTGGGTGGGAACACAAATCAGTATACCACCTTTGTTCTCACATGTCACTCTATCACATCTGATATCAATCTGATCATCTAGTAATGCAGGGGTAGGCTGAGATGGATTTAGCCAAGTCTCACAGAAACACAGTATGCTAGCTGATCTGAGGTTTTTGTCAGCATGAACATCTGGCAATTTGGCCATAAAAGACCTCACGTTCAACAGTGCTATGATAAGATGGTATGGATCATTTAGCACATCAGGCAGAGGATGCAATAGATTGGAATTCAGCCTCAACATCTCACTCTCAACATCAATGCTATCTTTGATGGCTTTGCTAGTGAAATTTAGGATATGCAGGCCAGCTAGTGTTTTCACACGACTGAATGCAACATAAGCTTGTCCAGGACTAAATCTGCCACCTTTCATGTCTACAACAATCTCATCAAGTGTCAGACCTTGTACTTTGTGTATAGTGGTAGCCCACGCTAGAGTTAATGGAAATTGCAAACGTTTTATCTCAGAGCCTCGCTTTCCTTTAGCAAAAAACACAACTTCATATTTGCTCAGTGGCACAGCATTAGCAAATCTAGCTCTGTGTGGGCTAGTCTGAATTGCTTTTAGGCCAACTCTGCTATTGTCAAATTTCACAAGTATGCTAGCAACTTCACTGTTAGTGTTGGTAACAATATGCACAACTACGCCTCTAGCACCATTCACAAGACCATCTGATACATCAACATTAGCTGTTAGCATCACACGTGCACTAATGGCTAGTTTGAGTGTACCATGGAGGCCGCCTGTTTCAGATCTTTTGTCAGACAGGCTGGTAAGACTGATATGACTAGTTTGGCCAGCTACTGAATCAATGGCTTTGATGGTATACTGTGCACTGTTAGGAGCTAGGCTGTTCAACATGTCAGTGTTTCGTGTGTCAACATCTGCATTTAGTCTGTACACATGTAATGCCTGAGTGGGATAGTTAGCTGTGTCTGCTGCTATTTCACGTGATTTCAGAGTTCTAATATCATCAGATGTGCAACTGTTTGTTCTAACACGGCACAATAGATCTGAGAATTCAAGGTCATCTCTCTGTCTCATTACTTTAGTCAGTTCATGCATGAGGAAATGGTCAACCCACAGTGAACCTGAGCCATATAGCTGGGCATAGCAATCACTTACAGTATTGAACAATGGAGCTTGGCCAACTGGTGGTAACTGATACAGATCTCCAACTGCTAGTATGCTCACACCACCAAATGTAGCATCATCTGAAACACCTTTAATCTGTTGCAGTCTTTTGTGGATCTCTAGCAACATGTTTGCACCAACCATGCTAACTTCATCAACAATAAGCAACATTAAGCGTGATAGCTTGGTTCTCAATGTGTTTAGTCTGTCATGGCTAAGAGGCTGAAAACCACTGTATTTGCTTCGTCCCAACAGTAAAGCTGAGTGTAATGTCATGCCATTGATATTGAATGCAGCAACACCAGTGGGAGCAGTTAGTAACACAATAACATCATCTGGCTCAAATGTACCTGATAGTTTAAGCAATTTCAGTGTGTCAGAATGGATCAGTTTGATTACATGAGATTTACCAACACCACCAGGACCACTAAGGCACACATGGTAAGGTTCAACTGGTTTGTTTTGTTTCAATGCTAGCACAGTTTTCTTACACCAGTCACGATGGAACATAACAATGGATCTTTGCTCATCATTTAGCTCTCTAATATACTGTCTATACTGCTCAGGAGGGATCTCTTGCTTATTGGCTGAACTCTCAAATCTGATATGCAAGCTAGACTGTGACGTAATGCTTTGGTTATCTTGCAAGTCTTGCTGGGATATCTCAGTTAGCTGCTCGCTACCTTCAGCTATGGATTGCAATCTATGCTCTTCAGTGGATGGTGCAAGGCTGTTCCACGAATGCTCAGGTGGACCATTCTCATCAACATCAAGCTCATCTATGCTTTCATTTGTGTACTTTGACTCATTGGTAAGCACAGTATCACACACATGTCTGTAATGGGCCTCATAGCTAGGATAACCACCAAGTATATCTGCCTGTTCATCAAACCATGGATAGTATAGCATTAGTTTAGCTCTGTACCAATTGCTAGGGTCAGTGTCTTTGTTGTATTTTCTGAATCTAATCACAGCTTGTTGCTTGCGTTTGTTCATTTTGCCAAACCCATCAGTAAGTGTTATTTGAGTGGATGTGCCATCACTCTCTAAATCTGGCAAAGCATCACACACACTGTCATCTGGCTTGTAGTTAGTGACATATGTGGCAGCAAATTCAGCTAGACACATGGAGCTAAGCTGTTGTGGTCTGTGCTGGTATCGGTCAATTAGGCTCTTTTGAAACACATTAGTATCATCATCATCTAGTTGGCTAAGTGAGTCATTTGTTTTCAGTACTGCTATTCTCTCATGCTTGGGGTTGGTATTGACAAACACAACAGATCTGCTCAACTGCTTCATAGGCAATGACAGTAATCTATACACAGCTTCTTGTGCACTCACTTCTCTGTGTGTTAGGAATGCTGAGCCAACTTTTCTCAACTGGGTTTTCAACTCATCAGTTCTAGCTTCAGCTGCAACTTGTTTAAGTAGTTCACCCATGGCTCGCTCAGTTTTCATGATATAGGAGGCAACATATATACATCACACAGGCATAAGCATTTAGCACAAACTGAATGTCCATGTTGGCTTGCCATGCTAGCAATACTGAGGGGTTATAGTTGTTAATGCAACATTCGTCTAGTTCACGCTTGAGTACAACGACATTGCCAGTACAAGAGGTTTCTAATGCTTCAATATACTCAGTCTCAGTCAATTCTGCTTTATCTAGCAAGTAAGCAAGACTCATATCAGTATTACTTTCTGTTATTAGCTTTTGCACCCTTTTCAACACAGCTTTAGAATGCTCAACATCAGTCTCTGGGTCAAACTTAGTAATAAGGGTTTTTGGGCTAGGTGGCTTAGGGAAGCTGAAACGGCACGTTTTGTTTCTTTTGCAATAAGAGGAATGCTTATGCTGCTGCAATAGTGACACTAGTTCTCTTAGTTTGCCATCTTCAGCTGGTAGCTTACATGAGATATACTGATCAATGAAATCACAAACATCACTGTCAGGGGACACAATATGCTTTGGGGCATCTTTCACCCAAATAACACAGTGTGCATGTGGGGAACCTCTAGCTTGGAACTCAATTCTGATAGCATAGTCAGCAATTTCACCAAGTGGCTTAGCATTGGATTTCAGAAAATCTTGGAAAAGTGTATTTAGTCTATACTGAAAGTGTCTAGCTGCTGTCACTGGGTTATGCTTTATCCAGTTAGATTTGTCATCAAATGATAGTCTGGCTACTTCATCATCAGTGAAATGCACACCATATTGTCTAGCAATGGTTTGGATCATATCTGGCCATTTTAGATCAGCTGCTGACAATGTGAAAAACCATGTTGGTGTACCAAGCTGGCGTATCATGGCTAGCAAATCATGGAAGGTATGCTGGTAATATGGAGGTGAGCCACGTATGTTTTTCATAAATGAGTATGCTTTGTCTTTTCTCACAAACTGGTTTAGTACTGTTTGGTTTAGAGCTTGGGCAGCTGTAAACTGTCTAGAAGGCTTTTGTCTCATAGCAAAGTTAGTACCATCATCTGTTACTTGCTTATATTCAACAATGTACTGTGCAACAAACAGATAATCAAGATCTCTAGCAAATCTGCCATCAACATCCATTAACCTCTGATTGAAATATTTTCTATAGGTTAGCTTTCTTGGCCGATCACAGGTAAATGTGCCAGTACCACATGGAAATTTGTCTGGGTTTGACATAGCCTCAAAGTTAATATCAGTCATAATGTTTAGTGGTCTCTCTCCTTCAGCTGGGGCAACACACATAGTTTGGCTAAAGCTTTCAGGATTTTCAACACACATCATGCTAGCTTGTGGGGCACCACTGATTTGCCTTCTATGCTCATCACCTTCAGCTATAGTGGCATCATCTAGCTCAGCTGGTTCTGACTGGTTTGGTTGCACTGGCTTATCAGCAATGGGTAGGGCAGGTGCAGGTAGTTTGTCAAGACCAACATAGTGGTACTGCATTATCAGGCCAACAAACACCTCATTAGTGGAACAATGGTTTTGTGGAGTAATGGAATACATGGGATAGTGGCTGGACAGAACATGGATAGTCACACTGAGTATGTCAGATACAGCCTGCATAGCAATATTGTCACCCCAGGCACCTTGTTGCAGACATCTCACATATTTCTGCCACCTTAGCTCTGTTTGCAACTGAGGATCAGTAATGCTGCTAATGAACTCATCCTCTTGTGTGATAGGGTCAGTGTCTGCATTATAGTCATCATGCTGATTAACTGGCTGGCACACAAAATCACAATAATATCTGGCTTGGTTAGCTTGCAAGTAGTCAACAACAGCTTGTCTCAATGCTTTACTGTCAAAATCACACACACCAGAACTGTTTAGCTGGTATACAATAGCACTGAACATACAGTCACCATCATATGGCACATTATGGATAGTGAAACCATTCTGACTGGCTTGTGTTTCTAGATTATGCATAGCTGTTATAAGGGGGTCAGCACTATCTAAACAATCCATAGCAATATCAGGTGATGTGGTAACAAGGGAATCAACACAGTTATCTAAATCATGCTCATTACCATCATTTTGCTGCTCAACTAAACACTTACAAAGCTCAGCATCATTAGCCATAGCAGTTTCTAGCCACTCAGTATTCACGTCAATGTCAGCATACAATGGATTGTTAGCTTTCAAGAATGTCAATGCATCTAGCAGTTTCTGAGGAGTTATGTAGTCATACATATAGTGGCCTTTGTATGCTAGTTTGCGCTTCAGCTTTAGTGGCATTAACTCAGACTGGGAAGGCAATCTTGGCAATATATTGCATATGGTATCAACTTTGGAAGGAACATTGACAGCTGGCCCATGGATTGATCTCTGTTTACCACATGGCAATGCAACCATTTTCATGAAAGGCAAACGCAAACAAATCAGTCTCAGTTCCAATGCATTAAGACGAGAAAGCTCAGTTGGTATGTCAGGCAATTGTAAACCATTAGCTTTAGCTTGAAGTGGCATCACTCCACGCTTCAATGCTCTATCACAAGTCTTACACACCCACTCACTACCAGTATCACAAACATATCTCAAATCAGCTTTGAAAACACAATTTAGCAAGTCATTGCTACACTTGGAATATTTAGCTGGGTTACATGGAACAACACTCTTTCTGTACATCAAACGGTGGCAACATGTGCAAACAAAATCAGGTCCATTCTTGATATCAGAATGAAATGACACAATAGCTTCTTCTATAGACACATCATTCGCTTTCTTAGCTGTTCTCACGCTTGCCATGTGCTCTTTGTTCTGCTGCTGTCTATGCAATGTTTGCTCGCTAGACTCTGCTGCTCTCACGCTTACTCTGTATTCTCTGTCATGCTGCTGTCTATGCAACGTTTGCTCACTAGACTCTGCTGCTCTCACGCTTGCCATGTGCTCTTTGTTCTGCTGCCGTCTATGCAATGTTTGCTCGCTAGACTCTGCTGCTCTTTTACATGCCTTTTGTAACTTGTCTTTAGCCTTTATGACTGATTTCATGCTATCTGGCAAAGTAACACGCAATCGCTTCATAGCTCTGGCTGGCAAGGTATGCTCTACTTGTCGCTTAGCTCGGAACACATGTCGCTGAGTACGTGAGTGTTTTCAGGACGAACAGACGCTCCAGAGGTGAGATGTGACTTAACAGACACACAGACCCAACTACAGTAACCCTCCTGCGCATGCGCGCCGAGGGTTATTAGGGTGTGGTCGTTGTTCGCAAATCGGTCAGCAATTGGATACACAGCATTGACAGAAGACATTATGTATTCAGTGGTATGGACAATACATACTGCTTAATTCTTTCAATTACTCTCGGAGGGCATTTTACAACTCTTCCATACTTCTCAACATAAGGCTGTACTTTCCGGATAGAATCAAATATACTGTCAGGAACAACAATGTACAATTTAAACTCAGCAGGACTGTAGTAGTTTACAATCTTCTGAATATCAATATGGATAGTGTGTTCAAGACTGACAGTCATCTGGAATGCCATGTCTGGTGGGGAGATGGAATCAACTGCCGCATAACGTTTTGACTGTGGTTTCAAGTAGTAGCTGCTCTCTGTAGGTGCGTCTGTAAGTTCATTGAAGCGAAATACAGTCTTTAAAGGCAACCTAAGCTGAGTCACTACTTTCGTTTGATGTCCTGTACTATCCAGCTCACGAATCCTAAAAACTCCACCATTACTCAGAAGTTCATGAGCCTTTTGCTCAAACAGCTTTCCCCGTAGTGCAGCCAAGTTAGAGTCACCATCAGAAGCACGTAAAAATGACATTAATCTTTGCTGTTCTTTCTCATATATTCTCGCAAAAACCTTTTCTGAGACATACAGCGAAGCAAAGTCTAAACAATAATTGGAATAATCAGGACTACCATCATCCTTACACTTCAACATGCGATGCAAAACCCTGTAACTTTGCTCTTCAGGATCTGTTGCGCCAAGTGCATATACTACATCCAGGTCACACTTCGTTATTGCCCTGTTCAAGTCCTCTAAAAGGTTTCCACGGCGGAGATCATCTGGGGAAGGGAAGATGAAACGAGGAATTCCACCATAAATATCAAAATTCTTCATGACCGATTTCACGTCAAATTTCAGGAGACTTGCAGCATGCTCCACCTCCTCTGCAGACCAAACAGGCATATACATAAGGACACTGGTGTTCAGCTTGTACAGACCGACATAGTTCTGTCTGGCTGGAGACGAGAAGACAATAGTTCTGGAAAAATATGGTGGGAACGTTCCCGTGACTCTTGTTCCAGCATCAACAAATAACATGGAATCACTTTTTTCACCCAGTAATGGTAGGCAATTGGCGTGTAGGACTGATGAACCTGGCTTGAACCAATATACAACGTTATGAGGTACACACTGAAAAATCACATTCTTTCCGGCCCGGAGAACATTGCACAATGCATAGAGTGCAAAATAGGACTTTCCAATACCAGGGTTGCCTAAGATTATCACATCTAAATTTTTCTGTGCAGTGCCCCCCTCGAAGATAATTTTGTAGAGATCTTTGTACGATTCGCGTTCATATATGGAGGACTCCTCCTTCAGCCATGGAGGAGACACAGATAGTGTCATGATGCCATCTGTAACTCTGGCACTGGTGAGTGCTGCCATAAAACGATCGCCTGTGGAGTGTTGAAGAGTTGTCAAGAATGCACTTCGAACCCACAAAACACAAGTTATAATGCATTGGGGTTACTATATACTCTCCAATTTGGCAAACACTGCACATTCATTAAAACCCCATGCACTGAAAAGTACACACACACCCCACACACCGTCTTTTGAGACATTCCACTGTCCAACACCTTGAGGAGGTGATTCTGAGAGAGATTGCTCTGTCAGCTGCTTTCTTTGAAAGATCAGAGCTTCTCTTAGCTGCTGCAGATCACTTCTTAGACTGGTCTCGCTCGCTCTTAGATGGACCAGCTGTGCTTGCCTCTGCTCCGTATCCCGACCTGTTACAAGTCTATAAGTTAACATACTTCTTCACATTAGGGCATGCCACATACCACTGGATGTTTCCATCATTTTCTTAATGTCATCTCGCACTGTCCTAATCTGATCTTTTACTTCATTAATCTCATCTTTCATTTCTTTAATCACAGCTCTCACTTGTTCAATGTTGTCCATTTTTGGAGCACACTTGGAGAGAGAGAGAGCGAGAGGGAGGAAGGGGGAGAGAGAGAGACTCATCAATGGACCCAAAGAACTGACGCACAATGTCGCATAGATCAGGAGAGCAAGGGGCATTAGATTTGGGGTTAAATGTTAATCAAGAAGCGCACAGTACAAGGCGGAAATTTACACTGCAGAATTTATGGCTGTCGCGGCTTCATTAAAAAAGCTTTGCAAATAAGCTAACTTGATGAGAATGATAGGATCTATCTGAGCATAAGCAAGCATAAGCAAATACAACAGGGGAGATTGAGCACAGTGCTGCCAAGAGGTTGACACATGGGGAGGCTCTAAACAAATGCATTGGAAATCCATGTATAGAACAGTCAACTTTGCGGAGCCTCCTGTGTTCTCACAGGGCGGGCTAAGCGATTAGTCTTTGTATGTTCACTTATTAGTATCTCTTAAATTCTATTTAGATTGGAGGCCCCGAGAAGGCCCCACAGGAAGTTGCTGAAAACCCTAGAAATATTTGATCATCTATTTTTACACGCCGGGTACAGAAGGGAACGTTTTGGCACTAGTAGTCAGCCTTTCAACTATGCTGAGTCTATTAACTGCCTCTATAGTCTATTCCGATGTTTTACTTAGCAGCTCTGCTATCAACTCGCAGTGTACTTCCGACTTCACTGTAAAAATATCGGCGCGCGCCAGCGCTTAATTACATCTTAGGGGCGCGGTTTTGCTCTATGACGTCATCCTGTCGTACCTCCTCTGCAGAGTTATATACTCGTATCTAGATATTTACATAGCAGCAAAGACGCGTGCGGTGGCTCGTTGTTGCCTATTTAATTAATTTTTGGTGGAGGCGTGGGTCACAAATGGTGGGGCAGCCTTAGCCGCCCCTTTCAAGTTAGACACAGCCATACCTCATAGACAACACACTGATGATAGATACACTTCACTCTGTAGCCTCTTATACGTTCTCTCTCCCAGCGAACGGTTCAAAGGCGTTGTCAACACAGAAAGCCGCACAACCAGACTTGTAATGGATGGAAAAGAGCGCTACTTCTTATGGATTTCCTGAGTGTTTAAACTAGTACACGCCTGTAGCTCCCCGAGGTGACTAGCGCCGCGGTTGCTATATACCCTTCTCCAGGATAAACCGTTGTGGTTTAGACTTAAATTATATCCACGGTTAATGAATCTCGTTAGGAACCACGGGGGAACCCCCTGAAAATCGGCGTCGTTATAGTACCAGCGTCATGGTTATATAGTCTGGCTAAGCCACACCCCAATCACACGCGGAAGGGGTCTGGTGACAAGCCTATACCGCGTTTGTACTGTTATAGGGTCCGCAATTCCAAAAATCAATGTTAAGCAATCCGGGATTTTAGTGTTTGTATAGATAGTCCTAAATGGTAGTAATACACTTGCGCTTACAAATCCCCGAGATCGTTGGTCTTTCTCATTGTTGAGGTATTATAGTGAAGCAAAATCGCCTTAGGACCCGACGTAAGGACCCACGCCTAAGTGTTAACCCTTCAGCCGCTAAGTCCACACGCGCCGCGCGCGCATGCGCGCACTCTCTCTCTCTCTCTCTCTCTCTCTCTCTCTCTCTCTCAGTGAACAAAAAAGCTACTTAGAGATATACACTTGATTATATCAATGGTAGCTACAGCACTTAGTTTACCATGCACATTCAATACACACTTCCACTCCAAAACAACAAATGCAATATTTAATGCTTCATTATATAACTTAGTGAAACTCTGTAAGCAGTTTCTTCATTAATAGTTGGGGTTACATGCTGGATTGCAATTCGCTATAACTGATTTTCAGCTGGCAGATTTAATATCTCATATGCCTATCACTTCACTGATGAAATGTTGATGAACAAACCACACTCTCTCAAATGTACAGTATTTAGTTTAACATGTACCTTTCGATTAAGGACCCAAGGTGTTTGGAATGCACATTCAATGAACAATTCTGCTCCAAAACCACAAGTGCAATGTTTAGTGCTTCTTCATTATGTTTTGATCATACATCTTTCATCAGTAAGCTGATATAGGCATATCGAATATTAAATTTTGTCCAAGGACCCAAAGCTGCAAATCGGTTATAGCTAAAGTGAGTGAATTACAATCCAGCATGTAACCCCAACTATTCATGCAGAAACTGCTTACAGCGTTTCACTTAATTATACACTTTCTCAATTGTACAACATCTATTTCAACATGTACCCTTTGATTAAGGACCCAAAGTGTTTGGAATACACATTCAATGCACACTTCCACTCCCAAACCACAAGTGCAATGTTTAGTGCTATTTCATTATGTTTTGATCATAAACCTCTCATCAGTATACTGATAGGCATACCTGATATTAAATCTTGTCCAAGGACCCAAAGCTGCAAATCGGTTATGGCTAAAGTGAGCGAATTACAATCCAGCATCCAACCCCAGCTATTAATGCAGAAACTGCTTACAGTTTCACTTAAATATACACTATCTCAAATGTACAACATCTATTTCAACACGTACCCTTTGATTAAGGACCCAAAGTGTTCGGAATACACATTCAATGCACACTTCCGCTCCAAAACCACAAGTGCAATGTTAAGTGCTTCTTCATTATGTTTTGATCACAAACCTTCTTCAATATATTGGTAGGCATATCGGATATTAAATCTTGTCCAAGGACCCAAAGCTGTAAATCAATTAGAGCTAAAGTGAGCAAATTGCAATCCAGCACCTAATCCCAACTATTAATGCAGAAACTGCTTACAGAGTTTCCACTTAATTATACACTATCTCAAATGTACAACATCTATTTCAACATGTACCCTTTGATTAAGGACCCAAAGTGTTTGGAATGCACATTCAATGAACACTTCCACTCCAAAACCACAAGTGCAATGTTTAGTGCTTCTTCATTATGTTTTGATCATACATCTTTAATCAGTATACTGATACGCATATCGGATATTAAATCTTGTCCAAGGACCCAAAGCTGCAAATCGGTTATAGCTAAAGTGAGCGAATTGCAATCCAGCATCTAACCCCAATTCTTAATGCAGAACCTGCGTACAGCTTTTCACTTAATTATGCACTATTTCAAATGTACAGCATCTATTTCAACATGTACCCTTTGATTAATGACCCAAAGTGTTTGGAATACACATTCAATGCACACTTCCACTCCAAAACCACAAGTGCAATGTTTAGTGCTTCTTCATTATGTTTTGATCACAAACCTTTCATCAATATATTGGTAGGCATATCGGATATTAAATCTTGTCCAAGGACCCAAAGCTGTAAATCGATTATAGCTAAAGTGAGCAAATTGCAATCCAGCACCTAATCCCAACTATTAATGCAGAAACTGCTTACAGAGTTTCCACTTAATTATGCACTATCTCAAATGTACAGCATCTATTTCAACATGTACCTTTTGATTAAGGACCCAAAGTGTTTTGAATGCACATTCAATGAACACTTCCGCTCCCAAAGCACAAGTGCAATGTTAAGTGCTTCTTCATTATGTTTTGATCATACATCTTTCATCAGTATACTGATACGCATATCGGATATTAAATCTTGTCCAAGGACCCAAAGCTGCAAATCGGTTATAGCTAAAGTGAGCGAATTGCAATCCAGCATCTAACCCCAATTCTTAATGCAGAACCTGCTTACACTGTTTCACTTAATTATACACTATCTCAAATGTACAGCATCTATTTCAACATGTACCCTTTGATTAAGGACCCAAAGTGTATACACATTCAATGCACACTTCCACTCCAAAACCACAAGTGCAATGTTTAGTGCTTCTTCATTATGTGTTGATCACAAACCTTTCATCAATATATTGGTAGGCATATCGGATATTAAATCTTGTCCAAGGACCCAAAGCTGTAAATCGGTTATAGCTAAAGTGAGCGAATTGCAATCCAGCATCTAACCCCAATTCTTAATGCAGAACCTGCTTACAGTGTTTCACTTAATTATACACTATCTCAAATGTACAACATCTATTTCAACATGTACCCTTTGATTAATGACCCAAAGTGTTTGGAATGCACATTCAATGAACACTTCCGCTCCAAAACCACAAGTGCAATGTTTAGTGCTTCTTCATTATGTTTTGATCATACATCTTTCATCAGTATATTGGTAGGCATATCGGATATTAAATCTTGTCCAAGGACCCAAAGCTGCAAATCGGTTATAGCTAAAGTGAGTGAATTGCAATCCAGCATCTAACACCAATTCTTAATGCAGAACCTGCGTACAGCTTTTCACTTAATTATGCACTATCTCAAATGTACAGCATCTATTTCAACATGTACCCTTTGATTAATGACCCAAAGTGTTTGGAATACACATTCAATGCACACTTCCACTCCAAAACCACAAGTGCAATGTTTAGTGCTTCTTCATTATGTTTTGATCACAAACCTTTCTTCAATATATTGGTAGGCATATCGGATATTAAATCTTGTCCAAGGACCCAAAGCTGTAAATCGGTTATAGCTAAAGTGAGCAAATTGCAATCCAGCACCTAATCCTAACTATTAATGCAGAAACTGCTTACAGAGTTTCCACTTAATTATGCACTATCTCAAATGTACAACATCTATTTCAACATGTACCCTTTGATTAAGGACCCAAAGTGTTTTGAATGCACATTCAATGAACACTTCGGCTCCAAAACCACAGGTGTAATGTTTAGTGCTTCTTCATTATGTTTTGATCATACATCTTTCATCAGTATACTGATACGCATATTGGATATTAAATCTTGTCCAAGGACCCAAAGCTGCAAATCGGTTATAGCTAAAGTGAGTGAATTGCAATCCAGCATCTAACACCAATTCTTAATGCAGAACCTGCGTACAGCTTTTCACTTAATTATGCACTATCTCAAATGTACAGCATCTATTTCAACATGTACCCTTTGATTAAGGACCCAAAGTGTTTGGAATACACATTCAATGCACACTTCCACTCCAAAACCACAAGTGCAATGTTTAGTGCTTCTTCATTATGTGTTGATCACAAACCTTTCATCAATATATTGGTAGGCATATCGGATATTAAATCTTGTCCAAGGACCCAAAGCTGTAAATCGGTTATAGCTAAAGTGAGCGAATTGCAATCCAGCACCTAATCCCAACTATTAATGCAGAAACTGCTTACAGCGTTTCACTTAATTATACACTATCTCAAATGTACAGCATCTATTTCAACATGTACCCTTTGATTAAGGACCCAAAGTGTTTGGAATGCACATTCAATGAACACTTCCGCTCCCAAAGCACAAGTGCAATGTTACATTATGTTTTGATCATACATCTTTCATCAGTATACCGATATGCATATCGGATATTAAATCTTGTCCAAGGACCCAAAGCTGCAAATCGGTTATAGCTAAAGTGAGCGAATTGCAATGTTCAAAACATAATGAAGAAGCACTAAACATTGCACTTGTGGTTTTGGAGCGGAAGTGTTCATTGAATGTGCATTCCAAACACTTTGGGTCCTTAATCAAAGGGCACATGTTGAAATAGATGTTGTACATTTGAGATAGTGTATAATTAAGTGGAAACTGTAAGCAGTTTCTGAATTAATAGTTGGGATTAGGTGCTGGATTGCAATTTGCTCACTTTAGCTATAACCAATTTGCAGCTTTGGGTCCTTGGACAAGATTTAATATCCGATATGCGTATCAGTATACTGATGAAAGATGTATGATCAAAACATAATGAAGAAGCACTAAACATTGCACTTGTGGTTTTGGAGCGGAAGTGTGCATTGAATGTGCATTCCAAACACTTTGGGTCCTTAATCAAAGGGTACATGTTGAAATAGATGTTGTACATTTGAGATAGTGTATAATTAAGTGAAACGCTGTACGCAGGTTCTGCATTAAGAATTGGGGTTAGATGCTGGATTGCAATTCACTCATTTTAGCTATAACCGATTTGCAGCTTTGGGTCCTTGGACAAGATTTAATATCTGATATGCGTATCAGTATACTGATGAAAGATGTATGATCAAAACATAATGAAGAAGCACTTAACATTGTACTTGTGTTTTTGGAGCGGAAGTGTTCATTGAATGTCCATTCCAAACACTTTGGGTCCTTAATCAAAGGGTACACGTTGAAATAGATGTTGTACATTTGAGATAGTGTATAATTAAGTGAAACACTGTAAGCAGGTTCTGTATTAAGAATTGGGGTTAGATACTGGATTGCAATTTGCTCACTTTAGCTATAACCAATTTGCAGCTTTGAGTCCTTGGACAATAATTAATATCTGATATGCGTATCAGTATACTGATGAAAGATGTATGATCAAAACATAGTGAAGAAGCACTAAACATTTGGGTACACGTTGAAATAGATGTTGTACATTTGAGATAGTGTATAATTAAGTGGAAACTCTGTAAGCAGTTTCTGAATTAATAGTTGGGATTAGGTGTTGAATTGCAATTCGCTCACTTTAGCTATAACCGATTTGCAGCTTTGGGTCATTGGACAAGATTTAATATCCGATATGCGTATCAGTATACTGATGAAAGATGTATGATCAAAACATAATGAAGAAGCACTAAACATTGCACTTGTGGTTTTGGAGCCGAAGTGTGCATTGAATGTGTATTCCAAACACTTTGGGTCCTTAATCAAAGGTACATGTTGAAATAGATGCTGTACATTTGAGATAGTGTATAATTAAGTGAAACGCTGTAAGCAGTTTCTGCATTAATAGTTGGAGTTAGATGCTGGATTGTAATTCGCTCACTTTAGCTATAACCGATTTGCAGCTTTGGGTCCTTGGACAAGATTTAATATCCGATACATGTATCAGTATACTGATGAAAGATGTATGATCAAAACATAATGAAGAAGCACTAAACATTGCACTTGTGGTTTTGGAGCAGAATTTTTCATTGAATGTGCATTCCAAACACCTTGGGTCCTTAATCGAAAGGTACACGTTAAACTAAATACTGTACATTTGAGAGAGTGTATAATTAAGTGGAAACTCTGTAAGCAGTTTCTGAATTAATAGTTGGGATTAGGTGCTGGATTGCAATTCGCTAACTTTAGCTAAAACCGATTTACAACTTTAAGTCCTTGGACAAGATTTAATATCCGATATGCCTACCAATATATTGATGAAAGGTTTGTGATCAATACATAATGAAGAAGCACTAAACATTGCACTTGTGGTTTTGGAGTGGAAGTGTGCATTGAATGTGCATTCCAAACACTTTGGGTCCTTAATCAAAGGGTACATGTTGAAATAGATGTACATTTGAGATAGTGTATAATTAAGTGAAACGCTGTACACAGGTTCTGCATTAAGAATTGGGGTTAGATGCTGGATTGCAATTCACTCATTTTAGCTATAACCGATTTGCAGCTTTGGGTCCTTGGACAAGATTTAATATCTGATATGCGTATCAGTATACTGATGAAAGATGTATGATCAAAACATAATGAAGAAGCACTTAACATTGTACTTGTGTTTTTGGAGCGGAAGTGTTCATTGAATGTCCATTCCAAACACTTTGGGTCCTTAATCAAAGGGTACACGTTGAAATAGATGTTGTACATTTGAGATAGTGTATAATTAAGTGAAACGCTGTAAGTAGGTTCTGCATTAAGAATTGGGGTTAAATACTGGATTGCAATTTGCTCACTTTAGCTATAACCGATTTGCAACTTTGAGTCCTTGGACAAGAATTAATATCTGATATGCGTATCAGTATACTGATGAAAGATGTATGATCAAAACATAATGAAGAAGCACTAAACATTGCACTTGTGGTTTTGGAACCGAACTGTGCATTGAATGTGTATTACAAACACTTTGGGTCCTTAATCAAAGGGTACATGTTGAAATAGATGTTGTACATTTGAGATAGTGTATAATTAAGTGAAATGCTGTAAGCAGGTTCTGCATTAAGAACTGGGGTTAGATACTGGATTGCAATTCGCTCACTTTAGCTATAACCGATTTGCAGCTTTGGGTCCTTGGACAAGATTTAATATCCGATATGCGTATCAGTATACTGATGAAAGATGTATGATCAAAACATAATGAAGAAGCACTAAACATTGCACTTGTGGTTTTGGAACCGAAGTGTGCATTGAATGTGTATTCCAAACACTTTGGGTCCTTAATCAAAGGGTACACGTTGAAATAGATGTTGTACATTTGAGATAGTGTATAATTAAGTGAAACGCTGTATGTAGGTTCTGCATTAAGAATTGGGGTTAGATGCTGGATTGCAATTCGCTATAACCGATTTGCAGCTTTGGGTCCTTGGACAAGATTTAATATCCGATATGCGTATCAGTATACTGATGAAAGATGTAGGCTCAAAACATAATGAAATAGCACCTTGTGGTTTTGGAGCGGAAGTGTGCAATGAATGTACATTCCAAACACTTTGGGTCCTTAATCAAAGGGTACGTGTTGAAATAGATGCTGTACATTTGAGATAGTGTATAATTAAGTGAAACAGTGTAAGCAGGTTCTGCATTAAGAATTGGGGTTAGGTGCTGGATTGCAATTCGCTCACTTTAGCTATGACCGATTTGCAGCTTTGAGTCCTTGGACAAGAATTAATATCTGATATGCGTATCAGTATACTGATGAAAGATGTAGGCTCAAAACATAATGAAATAGCACCTTGTGGTTTTGGAGCGGAAGTGTGCAATGAATGTACATTCCAAACACTTTGGGTCCTTAATCAAAGGGTACGTGTTGAAATAGATGTTGTACATTTGAGATAGTGTATAATTAAGTGAAACGCTGTAAGCAGGTTCTGTATTAAGAATTGGGGTTAGATACTGGATTGCAATTTGCTCACTTTAGCTATAACCGATTTGCAGCTTTGAGTCCTTGGACAAGAATTAATATCTGATATGCGTATCAGTATACTGATGAAAGATGTATGATCAAAACATAATGAAGAAGCACTAAACATTGCACTAGTGGTTTTGGAGCCGAAGTGTGCATTGAATGTGTATTTCAAATACTTTGGGTCCTTAATCAAAGGGTACATGTTGAAATAGATGTTGTACATTTGATGTAGTGTATAATTAAGAGAAACTCTGTAAGGAGTTTCTGCATTAATAGTTGGGATTAGGTGTTGGATTGCAATTCGCTCACTTTAGCTATAACCGATTTGCAGCTTTGGGTCCTTGAACAAGATTTAATATCCAATATGCGTATCAGTATACTGATGAAAGATGTATGATCAAAACATAATGAAGAAGCACTAAACATTGCACTTGTAGTTTTGTAGCGGAAGTGTTCATTGAATGTGCATTCCAAACACTTTGGGTCCTTAATCAAAGGGTACATGTTAAACTCAATGCTGTACATTTGAGATATTGTATAATTAAGTGAAACTCTATAAGGAGTTTCTGCATTAATAGTTGGGGTTAGATGCTTAATTGCAATATCCTCTCTTTAGCTATAACTGATTTGCAGCCTTGGGTCCTTGGACACATAATTGCCATGCCTGATGATCAAAACATAATTTGGACATTGCACTTGTTTTTGAGTGGATTAAGTGTGAATTGAAGTGAATATTTTCCTGCAAGTATGCATTACAAATGCTCTGGATCCTTAATCAAAAGCTACTCGTTAAATAAAATGCTGTACCTTGAAGGTTAAACAAAAGCTTTGGGTCCTTGGATAAGATTGAATATCTGATATGCCTATCAGACTAGTTGACTGATGAACATTTATTGTGTATGAACAAATCATAATGAAGAAACATTGCACTTGTTGTTTTAGAGTAGAAGTGTGCATTGGCTGTGCAAACACTTTGGGTATTTAATCAAAAGGTACACGTTAAACTTGAGATAATTTGTAATCAAGTGATTTTGTAAGCAGCTTCTGCAATAACTGTTGGCAATTCTCTTACTTCAGCTATACATAATCGATATGCAGGTTTGGGTCCTCTGACCTGATTTAATATCTTATATGCCTATTGGTGGATTGATGAAAGGTGTATGAACAAATTATAATGAAGAAGTATTTGACATTGCACTTGTTTTAGAGTTGATTAAGTGTGCATTGAATACATTGAATGTGCTTTCCAAACGCTTTGGGTCCTTAATCAAAAGGTACACGTTAAATTAATTACTGGTATCTTATAGTGTACAAAGAAATAAACCTCTGTAAGCAGGTTTTGCATTAACTATTGGAGCTAGCTAGATGTAGGATTACAATTTCCTCACTTCATGTATAATCGATTTGCAGGTTTTGGTCCTTGGACCAGATTATCTGGACTGATATATAAAAGGTTTATGAACAAATTATAATGAGGGCATTGCAGTTATTGTTTTAGAGTTGATTTAGTGTGTATTGAAGGTCAAACAAATGTACTTTCCAGGTAGATATTAAATCTGGTCAAAGGACCCAAAGCTGCAAATCAGTTATGACTGAAGTAAGGGAATTGTAATCCTGCATCTCGCTCCAAATGTTGATGCAGAAGCTGTTTAGAGAGTTTCATTACTTTGAACACTCTCTAGAAGGTACAGCATTTAATATAGCTAACATGTACATTTTGATTAAGGACTCAAAGTGTTTATTGGTTAACTGATGAAAGGTGTATGAATAAATCATAATGAAGAAGTATTGGACATTGCACTTTTGAGTTTTGAGTGGATTAAGTGTGAATATTTTACTGCAAGTATGCATTCCAAATGCTCTGAGTCCTTAATCAAAAGGTACACATTAAACAAAATGCTGTATCTTTGAGAGTGTTTAATGAACTGAAAATTTGTAAGCAGCTTCTGCATTAACAATTGGGGTTAGATGATGGATTGCTATTCCTGCACTTTAGCTATAATTGATTTGCAGCTTTGCATCCTTGGTTAATATCTGATATGCTAGTTGACTGATGAAATGTATATGAACAAATCATAATGAAGCATTAATATATATTGCGCTTGTTGTTTTAGAGTGGAAGTGCGTATTGAATGTGCATGGTAAACTAAGTACTGTACCATTCGGATAGTGTATAATCTAGTGAACCTCTCTAAGCGGTCACTGTTGGAGAGAGAGAGAGAGAGAGAGAGAGAGAGAGAGAGAGAGAGAGAGAGAGAGAGAGAGAGAGAGAGAGAGAGAGAGAGAGAGAGAGAGAGAGAGAGAGAGAGAGAGAGAGAGAGAGAGAGAGAGAGAGAGAGAGAGAGAGAGAGAGAGAGAGAGAGAGAGAGAGAGAGAGAGAGAGAGAGAGAGAGAGAGAGAGAGAGAGAGAGAGAGAGAGAGAGAGAGAGGGGAGGGGGGAGAGTGCGCGCATGCGCGCGCGCGGCGCTGGACTTAGCGACTTAAGGGTTAACACTTGGGCGTGGGTCCTTAGGTCGGGTCCTAAGGCGAATTTCGTTACCTTTAATACCTGCATTGTTGCTCCGAGTTGAGGTCAAAGGTCGAGTGTGCGTTAAATAGATTCGGTTAATTCATTTAAATTGAGTCTGACACTGACTGCTGCAGTCTACAGTTAAGAGGTGAGGCTGTAGCTATCTCTAGTTGAAGTACGTGCGTAGTTACATACTGAAGGGGGCGAAAAAACCATGTCGATCATATGGCTGATTGAGAGTGAAGTCTGTATTAGCTTAAGTGTTGTAGCTACGCACTTCCTAACAGGCATGCAGTGAGTAATAGGCCTACCTATTACCTGTAGCAAAGTTAGAAGAAATCTGTTGTTGCTGACCATCTGGGTGAACGAATCATTTTATGTACATAGTAGTAAGCGTGTATGGAAAGGAGAAAGTACAACCCAATGTAGGTTTTGAACCCAGGAACCCCAAATTAAAGTGACCTACACACATATATATACATGTAGATTACTAAGTCTTCCATATCAACACCTCCTGTGTCAACTAGAGTATTCTAAGTTGGCTACTGCTCTTATTTTCTAGATCTTCCTGGCATTTGGGAAGATTTTTAAGACACATTGATATAGTTTACTATCATTCTTTTACAGACTAGAGAGAACATCAGAGCTTCCTTCACTTTCTTTGATGACTTCAGATATGGTATGACCTAGAATAGATGTATTTTATTTGTATTACTATAATTTTGTACCTTGCAGGAGCATCCCTCATATGGTCATCTGATTGACCTTCTTGAAGCTGCAGAGATTGAAACTGACCTTGATAGATCGGTAGCTGACATTCTAACTGAAAAGTTCATTGCTAGCTACCCACATATCCCAATTGCTCGACCAAGTCGATTTCTGGATACTGTTAGAAGATTGGCTGCACCGACTAAGCCATCAGCAGTTGGACAGCAGAAATTGATGGGTTCACCACTCACCTCATATCGTCGTAGGCACTGGATACCAAGACATAGACACAAACAGGGTGTGTTTAGTTGTACATATATGTACACCAGACCTGTATAAGTTGTTGTTGGTAGATTACTACTGGATATGTCAGTGCAGTGCTGCATTTGCTATTCCCCACTGCAGACTTGAATGTGTTTCCCACAAGTGTACAAGAGTGTGATGTAACAGAGGGATTATTGCAAAGAGCATTTCTCCAATGTCTTGAAGGACAAAAGGACTTGTGTTGGACTCTCACTAAACCAGTGACAGTCGGTTTTTATAGAGAGTTACACCATTACCTTCGACAATGGCCACCTGCACGTTCAGCTACTAAAACCACGGTGGGAAGGTTTTATTTACTGGTTGATGTGAATTTTGAATCTGGAAGAATGTCAAAACGACCTGACAACATATATACCTTTGTTCAAAAAGTTGCTGATTCACACAGGTTGAGCTCAGAACCTATGTACTATGGCATGGATAATACAGTTGAACAGTTGAAGAGTGTTGTGTGTGGCTATCAAGAAGAGCTTAAGATAATGTCTCACAAAGTGTCCGAACAGCAAGAAGCCTTAGAAGAAATGAAAAAGCAGCTGGAATTTGCAAGCACCGAGTTAGCCTCTTCTAGATGTGCCCTATCTGATGTTTCAAATCAGCTTCAGAAAACAATGAAGCAGCGGGACACTGCACATAAGCAAGTGTGTAAAATGCAAGATAAGCTTGAGGCAGCTTATTTGGATACAGTTTACTATGAAGATGAAATGCAGGCAAAGAATGATCAGTTGACTGACCATATTAAATGTTTGAAAAGTGAAATGAATTTGCTTCCTCTTGCTGGTTCAGCAGTTTCTGATTGTGGTGGTAATACAATGTTTTGTTTTGAGACTCTGGATAGTGGTCATATTTATACAACAGCTGTAAGAGAATTGTACTACAAGTTGTTAGCAGATCAATTGCCCCCCGCTAAAATCTCCAGCACAATTAGGTCTGTTCTCAAGAACTTCTTGCCGTCATTAGATGTTGATAAGTTGAGGTTGCCTGGCGAATCTTGTGCTTCATACATGAGGAGGGAGGAGCTTACAACAGTAAATTTAGCTCACAATGCAGCAAGTCTTCTTCAGTCTGATTCTTTACACCTCAACTCTGATGGAACAACATTGTTTCAGAAGAAATTGCAAGGTGCAGCTATTAATGGTATAGTTCTATCAGTCAATGAAATTCCTGATGGAAGTGCAGACTCCATGATTGCCGACATATCCTATGAACTTCAAAAACTCAGAGATATTTGCCATGCATTACACTTGCCCAATGCTGATAAAATAAACTGGACTCTTATAACATCATCCAGCTCAGATTCTGCATCTACACAGAAGAGATTTAATAAACTGGTCGAAGAAAAAAGAGAAGAGGATAATAAACGGTTTGGTCCAGCAGGTGAATGCCCCGATCTTACTGATCTTGTTCAAAACTTTTGTTGTATGCACCTCGGTGTTAACCTCAGGAAAGCGTTTTTCGATACTGCAAAATCAGATGTTGAGGATAATGCTTCAAGTGACGTTCTAGTTCATGAGTTTTGTAAGCTACTAAGCAAAACTGGTGGCAAACATGGTATACCTGAATATGGCCATGGTGGAGTTGCATTTCCTGATTTCTTAGCCTTAATGGCTTCTCAAAGTACATGTAGCTTAAGTGAAGCTAGTTATTATCAGCAATGTTCAGAGGTTAAGATGAAGTTGGCAGCCGATATTTTGTGACAGCAGCCAACGCAGGAAAAGTACTATTTCTGAGGGAAGCAGCCATTAGTTTTTTGAAATTCACTGGGAAGGAAAATGGGAATAAGTTGGAACAAAGTGTTTTTCAAAAACTTCACAATCCTTCTGAATTGGCACACCTGAAGGCAGATGCAATAATGTTCCATCATGTTTACTGTCATTTAACAATGCTTGCTAAATCAACACATCTGAATAAGAATGTGCTTGACATGAATAAGCACTATTTAGAACTTCAAACTTTTCTATCTGAGGCTGAGCGTTACCCAGAAATTGCTATGGATCGAAACGTACAAGTTTTTCCATCAGAAAAAAGACTATATGGCAAAGACAAAAAGGTGAATCACCGCTTGAATTCTGCGTATAAACCCATTGAAGAAGTAATTTTCTCCAGCGCAGAAACTGATGAACGTCTTCTTTATTCTTTGCTAGCTTCGGGAGCATCAAAAATGAATGTAAAACTTTCATGCTATGCACAGAATCAGCTACCAGGGGGCAAATATTGGGAACCGGAAGTAGATGTTAAAAGAATTTTGAAATCCTTGAAACCTAACAATGATATGTGTGAAAGTATCCTTGCTCTAAATGATTATTTGTCAACGGTGATGCCTAATCTACATCAAATGTCCAAGTCAAATCTTGTCCAGGCGAAAAAAAATAAGACCATGCAATGGCTCGATGCACTACCAAGTGGTCAACAACATAGCATTGTTGAACTTGCAAGAAAACGTAGAGTTCAAGTAAAAAAATCTTATAAAAGTGCTGAAGAAGACAGACAAAAGCTTAGGCAAGAAAAAATGATCAAAGAGAAAAATCGCAGAGATGCTCTTCAAAAACGAGCTGCTGAAGAGAAAGATAGACTGTCAAAGGTATATTTGATAACATCATTAGACGAATTGAAATGTATACTATTGGAAATCGATGAAGAAAGTATTTGTGCCAAGAAGAGGGGACAAAAAAAGCGTGCATTACTAAGAGAGCAAATTAATGTTAGAAAAAAGGTGTTTAAAGAAGGCATTAATATACCATTCACTACAAAGGGTAAACAAAGACCCTTATCAGATATCATCAGAGAATTCTCAGCCCATTTGGAGTGTGAAGGGTCTAGTGGTGTGGTTAATAGTACACATAGCCACACACCAGAGTCACTAGTTGGACGAAGGGTGCTTCATCGCTTTGAAATTGATAATGAAGATCAAGAGAGATGGTTCCCAGGATTCATTGTCAGTTATAATCCTCAAGCTTGCCTGCATGAAATCACATATGATGAAGAAGAAGAACACTGTTTTTTTAACTTGATGGAAGATTTATCTAAGGGTGACTTAATTGTTCAAGCGGATTAATGTTTTTGTATTTTTGTGTAACATTATGTGTATAGATCAAATAAAATATCAACATAAATTCAGCGTGTATTATAGTTTCTCAACAATGTCCTTTAGTGTGATCCTGGTCTTACTAAGTTCAGTTAGCAATTTCTTTACTTCTTCTCTAAGGTGTAAAATATCATTGTCTTGCTGTTTAAGCTTTAAGGAGAGCTGGCAAATTTTAATATTGCAGTCTTCCACCTCTTCTTGTAACCTTGTGATTTGTGTTTTGCCTGCACAATAAAAAATTTGTTACTTGTATTAATTTTCATAGTGACTGAAATTAACATACCTTGAAGTGATGTCATAACTGTATTCTCCCTGAAATCTATACAAATGACCAAACAAGTTAGGAGAACTGCAAACAGACAGTAATACTAAACCAAAACGGGAAGCTACCGGATACTGACCACCCTTGAGTTTAATTCGGGGTTCCTGGGTTCAAATCCCACTGTGGGTTGTATATTTCTCCTTTCCATACACGCTTACTACTATGTACATAAAATGATTCGTTCACCCAGATGGTCAGCAACAACAGATTTCTTCCAACTTTGCTACAGGTAATAGGTAGGCCTATTACTCACTGCATGCCTGTTAGGAAGTGCGTAGCTACAACACTTAGCTAAATACAGACTTCACTCTCAATCAGCCATATGATCGACATGGTTTTTTCGCCCCCTTCAGTATGTAACTACGCATGTACTTCAACTAGAGATAGCTACAGCCTCACCTCTTAACTGTAGACTGCAGCAGTCAGTGTCAGACTCAATTTAAATGAATTAACCGAATCTATTTAACGCACACTCGACCTTTGACCTCAACTCGGAGCAACAATGAGAAAGACCAACGATCTCGGGGATTTGTAAGCGCAAGTGTATTACTACCATTTAGGACTATCTATACAAACACTAAAATCCCGGATTGCTTAACATTGATTTTTGGAATTGCGGACCTCTGACGTAATACGCAATAACAGTCTGTTATTGCGTATTACGTCAGAGGTCAAAGGTCCACAAACTCCTGCTTTGTTGTATTCCTCATGTTTTGAAGGTACAAATGGCTTGCTTGTGTGTACGGTACGTGTGGCTACTTAGTTTTCTGCAGAGCTTTAGTATTATGCTACGGGGAGCTTAGTAGATCTATTATGCTTACCTGATCTTCCATAATTGCCGTAGTATCGACTACTACTATCGAATGGTTTCCTTCGTGGCCTTCAGTGAGCTTGTTGAATACCAAACTCTTTCCGTAGCCAGTCGGCAAAACGTCGCGTCCCTGAACGTAAGCCTCTACCACTTTCATTTGTTCATGCAGGCTTTACATCTTGGTATCCCAATTCCCTAACAGCACTTCTACAGTCTAGTAGCTTCCTGGACTTTATGGGAAGGGTAGCGTGCTACATATATGGGGCGCCGTTTGTTCCAAAACTCTACATTGTCAATATCACACAGCACGGTAGTACTGTGTATATAGGGATTGCTATGGTCTATCCCCATTGAAAACCATATATAAGGTTTTTCATCACTTTCACTTTTAGTTTGCTACCTACTGGACTTCTGTTAACATGAATGTGTAACTATACCCAGAAGCTAACTGTGATTATAAAATGGTATAATTTGATCGATGATAAAGTGGTTAAATTAACAAAAGTCTATTTTGTGAATTCTTCATCTTCTTCTTCTTCTTCCGCTTTAACAGGCGTAACTCACTAACGATAACATATCTAAACATGAAACTTGGTACAATGATGTAGTTCCACTGTGGGTAGTGCATCGTCATGTTAAAAATTTTGTAAACAATGTACTTCTTGTAAAATAAACAAAAATAGCCTCAGGCCATGTATTATTAATGGAGGCCACACAATCCTATATCTGACTAATGAAAGGTCTGCTAAATGTGAAATTTTGTATGATAGTATAGTTTAATACCCCAATGATCAACGTTGTGATAAGATCTCTGTAAACAATGTAAATCTTGTAATATAACAACAAATAGCCTCAGGCAAGGATTACTGTATCTCACTAACAAAAGCTCCAATAAATGTGGAAATTGATATGATGATAAAGTGTAATACACCAATGATCAACATTGTGATAAGATCTATGTAAACAATGTAAATCTTGTAATACAACAACAAATAGCCTCAGGCAAGCATTACTGTATCTCACTAACAAAAGCTCCAATAAATGTGGAAATTGGTGTACTGGTAGAG
Source organism: Theonella swinhoei (assembly GCA_963970385.1). Classification (NCBI taxonomy): domain Eukaryota; kingdom Metazoa; phylum Porifera; class Demospongiae; order Tetractinellida; family Theonellidae; genus Theonella; species Theonella swinhoei. Next base: position 8,140,241 of record OZ019949.1, on the reverse strand, counting down.
CTTAATACCCCAAAGATCAACGTTGTGATAAAATCTCTGTAAACCATGTAAATCTTGTAAAAAATAGCCTCAGGCTAGCATTACTATATCTCACTAACAAAAGCTTCACAAAATGTGGAAATTGGTGTGATGATAAAGTGTAATACACCAATGATCAACATTGTGATAAGATCTCTGTAAACAATGTAAATCTTGTAATACAACAACAAATAGTCTCAGGCAAGCATTTCTGTATCTCACTAACAATAGCTCCCTTAAATGTGAAAATTGGTGTGATGGTAAAGCTTAATGCCCCAAAGATCAACAGTGTGATAAAATCTATGTAAACCACTTGTACAAAATAGCATTACTGTATCTTACTAACAGAAGCTCTACTAAATATGAAAATTGGTGTGATGGTAAAGCTTAATACCCCAATGATCAACATCGTGATAAAATCTCTGTAAACCATGTAAATCTTGTAAAACATAGCCTCAGGCTAACATTACTGTATCTTACTAACAGAAGCTCTACTAAATGTGAAAATTGGTGTGATGGTAAGGCTTAATACCCCAATGATCAATGTTGTGATAAAATCTATGTAAACAATGTAAATCTTGTAAAAAATAGCCTCAGGCAATAGTTAGCTATATCTTGCTAAAAAAGTAGCACAAAATATGGAAATTTGTGTGGTGTTAAAGCTTAATATCCCAATAATTAATGTTGAGATAAAATCTTGTAATAGTAGCCCCAGGCACTACTTTGCTATATTTCATTAACAAAAGCTCCACTAAAAGTAAAATTTGGTACAATATAATACACAAACAATTGATGTTGCAATAAAAATGTTGGATAGCCTCAGGCTACAAGCTCTATTAGCTAATACGTTTGCTAAGTAAACTACAAAAATAGCAAAGTGCATGTACCTAGGTCCAGAAAAAAATGATGGGAGACAAGTAAATAAAAATTTAGGAAATTTGAAAGGAAATATAGGGATTGCATAAAAAGGAACAGAGACAAGATTGGGACACAGACATGTTATGATATATCGACGTACCCATAATGTTACGTTGATATATCATAACATGTCTGTGTCCCAATCTTGTCTCTGTTCCTTTTTATGCAATCCCTATATTTCCTTTCAAATTTCCTAAATTTTTATTTACTTGTTTACCATATATATTACGTTAAAACTTATTTATATATCAACCCTACAATTTATATTTTCACTGGGACATTTAGCATATATACTACACTATTTGTATATTGATCCTACCATTCAATCTTATTTCTAATTCAGTCCAGATTACGCCATCTACTGTCTGGCCAAGTTTTGAACTGTATGCCGCCTGTTCCAAAAACACAAATCGTCGATGAAGTTATAAATCGACGATGATATTACAAATAGACAATCATATTTATAAATTGACAATCACTTTTATAAATTACGGTGGCCCCAACGGGCCACCGTAGGGAAGCTGCTAGAAACTAGAAACTAGAAGCTGGAAGCTGGAAACTACAAGCTGGAAACTCGAAACTCGAAACTAGAAGCTGGAAGCTGGAAACTAGAAGCTGGAAACTCGAAACTCGAAACTAGAAGCTGGAAGCTGGAAACTAGAAGCTGGAAACTAGAAGCTGGAAACTAGAAGCTGGAAACTAGAAGCTGGAAGCTGGAAACTAGAAGCTGGAAACTAGAAGCTGGAAACTGGAAACTAGAAGCTGGAAAACTGGATCTATGGTGGCCCAGCAGTGCAAGTTTGGCAGTCTGGCAGTTTAAGTCTGGCAGTTTCAGTCTGGCAGTTTCAGTCTGGCAGTTTAAGACTGGCAGTTTCAGTCTGGCAGTTTCAGTCTGGCAGTTTAAGTCTGGAAGTTTCAGTCTGATCTGGCAGTTTAACTAATACTAAGTGTATCAATGTGTTAATTTGTAGGGGGTCCCGTACCTGAAGTAGAGAGGATTAGTGCATCATAGATAAAAGTTATGTGGGAACCCAGCTCCCAAGTCTACAGAGGAGACCCCGTCACCTACTACACCACCCTTTGAATGATACTCAAACAAATATTCCATTGGAGGAACGCTTTCAAAGTATGACTACAAATGAGACAGAAATTGTGATTAGCAATCTCGATCCTATTTTGAGATACTCAGTATCAGTTGCTTCCAATACGGACACTCACATGGGCAACTATAGCAGTGAGGATATACAGTGGAGTGTAAGTCATTTCTATATGCATGTTAACTTAGAGAGTTGATAGACTTTCTATGTAGAGATGACCTGACATGCCCGTTAGTTAAAAAGCTCAGAAGTCGTGAACACAGTATTTTATCGCATGAGTATTTCTCTGACTTTTCTTGGCCAAGTGAAGCTATGATATACTAGCCCTTCCATGTAGTTGAACTCTATATCCTTGTTAATATGCATGTGTGGTTTCATGTGACTCTGAGCAGGAAAAGGGGTGGGTCACACTGTACATTTGCATTTGCAGGGTAGTATACCATATTCGTTAAAGGATATATGACATTATCATCCCTGTATGCTTCAACATTGTACATATTTCTCTTGTAAGTATGCTACTTCTGATTGTATCTTTCAGTATTTGAGAATAGCTTATTCCAGATATGTCTCAGTGGACCCATTGATTGTGATCAGTGGCGGGTGAGTTAGCCTTTTACGTTATTGAAGCAGTTGTATGAACTCTCATCTCTTTGTGTAGAATCAAACCAAGTTGATTATTTTGGGAGACAGTCTCGCAATCTATCTGAACAATACATGCAAATGTGACATTACTCCAGATTTTTTCTTCTTTAATAAACCCATCTGTCATTCTACCCAGCCCAAATGGCTTATTCTCTCAGGTCTAATTGTTGGTACCAGCAAATCCACCAGCACCGACATTTTGCAACACCTCCAATGTTGGGTGCAAGAGGAATCCATGCTTACTGTTGGAGGTGTTCATTTCATGACTTTAAAATACAGCTCTGTGTTTCTACAAGAAGGAGAGTCACCATTCTGTCAGAACATTCCAAGTGAAACACCCTCAAACTGTCCTGTAACACCAACTCCGGATCGTGAACCTACAATTCCTTTCCTTTTATATGGGATTATTGCAGTGCCAAGTGTTCTAGTGGTACTCTGTATCATTGTAGTGTCGGTGTGCGTGTGTGTCATGGGGGTGAAGAAGAAAAAGACCCGCAGCAGAATCATGACACAAATAGCGTACTTTTATATAATACCTCCGAGAACGTGTAACTTGCTATCACATACTACGTGAGGCGTCGGTTTTTCCCACACTGACCATTACATGAGGGGCTTCGTTCCCTTTTGCCACGCTCCCTCAGCGGCGTCCAGCCTCCACATCACCTTCCCTGGCGATGAAACATAGGAGCAAAGTGAGGCCATGGGTGTTATGCATGAGGCTAGTGTGTAGTGTGTGTGTGTATGTGTGTGTGTGTGTGTGTGTGTGTGTGTGTGTGTGTGTGTGTGTGTGTGTGTGTGTGTGTGTGTGTGTGTGTGTGTGTGTGTGTGTGTGTGTGTGTGTGTGTGTGTGTGTGTGTGTGTGTGTGTGTGTGTGTGTGTGTGTGTGTGTGTGTGTGTGTGTGTGTGTGTGTGTGTGTGTGTGTGTGTGTGTGTGTGTGTGTGTGTGTGTGTGTGTGTGTGTGTGTGTGTGTGTGTGTGTGTGTGTGTGTGTGTGTCTGTGCGTGTGTGTGTGCGTGTGTGCGTGCGTGTGCGTGCGTGCGTGCGTGTGTGCGTGCGTGCGTGCGTGCGTGCGTGCGTGCGTGCGTGCGTGCGTGCGTGCGTGCGTGCGTGTGTGTGTGTGTGACGCACATTTTCTCAGATGCTGCAGTAATCTTACACATTGAAAGGAAGGTACACATGTACATGTACCAATAGCAGATTATTATAAGAAGGGATTTTACAGTAGATGCCTCGTGAAAGCCACCAGGCCTTCTATATCATTGTTTTGACGGCACAGCTTTATAGAGTTGCCGAAAATGATACCTGAAATACAAGATAACAGTGAGCGTCTCAAGCCTTCTCTGTGACTGGGCCAGTATATTCTTTACTATTCTTCGCATACTATCCCCCTCTCCCAGGGTTAGCACTTTATTTGATGTACACTTCCACTTAGGAAATTAACATATTTCTGACATCACAACACCCTGTACTCTCACATGTGTATGTTGCATGTGTACAGTACCTCGGGGGGCATGCTAACAGGCTGTGTGGGGCTGGCATTTACATGCATGGGGGGCTGTATGTGATGGTGAAAAAAACCTTCCCAAATCTTTTTTTCCCCGATTTCTCTCCCCATCGTTTGATACCGTCCATAATTAACACAAGTGTGCTCTGGAGTGGGAGACTAGGAAATGATATCTGCTTTGATGATCCCCAGTCTACCACCCAGTGTTGGCACCTTCTGTTTTGGGAGAGGGGCTGCCACTGTCAGCCGCTGTCTCTCATATGGCATCTTAGGCATTGACTCCTGGCCTGGCATCCAACCTCACATATGGTTAAAAGCGTGCCTCGATCCCTCCATATCTAATACATGTACATGTATATACATCACGTCATCTAGTGTAAATGTGGCTCCAACAAGAACACCCTCACTGTCAGCCCTAGCCTCGTTCCCAGGCTGATTCAAAGCCTGAGAGAAATGGCCTGGTATCGACTGTTCGCGCATGCACAAGAATTCCGTTTATTTTACGGATATTTTACAGTATACATTGTACTTTACGACCAACAACAGTCTAAACCCACTGCTTTGGACATGTTACTCCACTGCACGCTGTAATTTGAACACAAAGCAGTTTTGTAGCCATTTGTAGTGGGCATACATGTACATGTAGTTTGTGTTTCAGAGCATTATCTATCCATAATCTAAAGCGTGCACCTACAACCACAGACCCGTTTATACTGGTTAGCCCTCAGCTTGCACAGACCCAGCTAGCCCTCAGCTGTAGGTGCACCAGCTTTGGAAGTTTAGCTATTTATAGACTGACACATCAATATGGTCACCCTCGCTACACGTGCATGTTGTGTATGCCTCATTGCCATGTGACACGTGCATGTTCGTGTATTCATTATTATTGTTAGGGAGACAGGGAGGCGTTAGAGTGGAGGGAGGGAGGGAGGGAGGGAGGGAGACTGGGAGGGAGCATTAGAGTGGAGGGAAGGAGGGAGTGAGGGAGGGAGACTGGGAGGGAGACTGGGAGGGAGCATTAGAGTGGAGGGAGGGAGGGAGACTGGGAGGGAGCATTAGAGTGGAGGGAGGGAGGGAGACTGGGAGGGAGCATTAGAGCCAAAGGAGGGGAGAAGGGGGGAACATTAGCCTACGGTACATGTTCATGTACCGTCTTTGATCCTTCCTTACATGATGCACGTCCTGCCTCCTCTTAGTTACCTTCGTTTTTGGTTGTAACAGGCTAGCTGACACATCAATACAGTAACCCTCGCTGAATGTGCATGTTCATTGCCGTGTGATACGTGTATATACATGTACATGTTTGTGTGTTATTCATTAGTGAGGCAGAGTATATTCGTTAGGGGGAGCATTAGAGTGGAGGGAGAGAGAGGGAGCATTGGAGCAGAAGAATGGGGTTAGTGGGGAACATTAGCCTAAGGTACATGTATACATGTATATAAGTACAGCTAGCAACTTCACCCTCCCTTACCTTTTGTTTCACTCAGTGATAGACATGTTTTTCACATGTGTTTATGTGGTAACCTCTGTTGTTTAGGTACATGTACAACAAAATATGCTTATATGTAAGAATAGTGAGCACAGACAGACCAAGTTCTGTAACCCTCGCTGCGCATATGCACCAAGGGTTAGTCTGTCAGTCTGTTGTTACCATGATATGTGCCGCTGCGAGCAATACCTCAATATACATGTAAGGCAGTGAGCGTCTTTTCTCCTTTGTCATTCGCTACAAACCTTCCGTATACTCCCCGTAAAACGTAGCTAAAGTGCAACATTGTAAAGATGAGACCATGCAGACATTATGACACAAGGGACATCATTGCACTTCAATAATTATTCACACAACAATATTCATATCTCATTGTACATAGTTTCATCATTCTTTATCTACATCTCTACAGCTAGTTCTATCTTACACACTGTTCTGTCTGAGAAAGCCTAACTTGACTTTCAAATGTTAACTCAGATGTCATCCCCACCTAGGAGGACGAGTAGGACCAGTAGGACCAGGAGGACCAGGAGGACCTGGAGGACCCGGAGGACCCGGAGGGCGAGAAGGCTGTGGAGGACGAGTTGGCGGATCATTTGAAGGAGGTGTATTGGACCCCGTCGGATCGGTGCTGGGAGGATCTTCCTTTGCTATAATTCTACAGATGTCTGCTTCAATAGTTGCCATCCTCGGAGGCAATATATGAGCAATCAAAGAAAACAGAAGCCTCTCATCTGAAAAAGAATCATAAAATCATCACTATTACAGTGTAGACTACATGACTTGACATGCTACTGTAGACTATAGCTACATGACTTGTATGCCCTGCAGTTACTTTCTGTGCAATCCTATACATGTATATATACTAAGTAATGAATATCCATACCATAGTCATCAATTAGTTTCATTAAGTCAGTTATCCTTGTGTTTGGTGTAGGTGTGGGAGTTGGGATGGGGGTCTGGCATACATCAATATCCATTATTCTTTTAATGTCTGCTTCAAACTATCCATAAGTGGTTGTAATAAACCAAAGGATCCATCCAAAAACTGCTGGCCTGAATAAAAACATTTTCTCAAGAATTTTAACCTGGAATATACTGAATGTATGGTATAGGGCATACAGACAATTTCAGTATTAACCCCCAGCCTCCAGATTATGTGCCTGAAATAACTGATAACAATGGTGTGGAATCTCTCTAACCAGGACACACTGAAATATCACTCTTTGCTTTCCCATGCAAATATTTTTCCCCATGATTCTAACTTATAAAGTAAGACATTTCTTTGCCCCAAGCTTAAGGATGTCTAGGTTCCAATGTATAGTTACAAACAGCATACACTCATCCATAGTAATGTGTATGTATTACGTACCCATGGACAACAAAATTTCTTGAAATTCATTTGTGACATTGGGTTTGGGCCATGGAGTTGATCTGGGGGTGGGTCAGGAGTCAGGATGGATTCGGGAGAATTCTCCTTTTTCATTATATTTATGACGTCATCATAAACTTTATTCGTAATTTTAATATCCCCTCCTCATGTATTGCAAGAGCTGAATAGAAAAAAACGGTGAACAGGTTTGCTACCGTGATAATCATATTGCACCTACTAATATTCCACATGAGTCTCTGTATAGGTGTCAAATCCACCACTCCACTTAGCAAGTCCACAATCTGGATGGGGCTTGGGCTGGGTGCAAGGCTAGAGCAATCAACAAGATCTGTAGGTAATGTCTCAAAAGTTTCCAAAATTGAAACAAGTTTACTGAACATCTTTTGGAACATCCTGTCAACTGAATATAAGGAAATGTACATATAGCTAATTCCTTATTGGTGCTGTGCACATGGAAAAAAGGTGTGTGAGAGCAAACGAGGACAGCTGTTTTAGGCTGATTGGCTCTCATCCGCACAGTGTATGCCTAGCTGCTCAGCAACAGCCTAGAACTTACATACCCTAGGCAGGCCTGAGTAGTTGTGGTTTCAGAATAATAATATTCATCCACCACAACCATACAAGCCTACCTAGACAAAACCCCACCACCAAACTCAAAGCCAACAGTAACATGCATGCCACAGAGTAAATGCATCTACTGAAGTAACTACATCCGTGCAAAGATCATGTTACCCATTAATACATGTTCATACTATATGATTGTAGGAGTTTCTGATACGGAGTCGGCTTGGTTAATATTCTACAGACATCGCCTTCAAACGATTGCATCAGTTTAAGTAGTTCAGCCTCTCTCTCATCTTTTGCTATCTCATCTGTATAAAAGAGCATCATTTCCCAAGTTGCATCAGTGTATGCACGACTTAATCATCCATGAGATGCTTAGAAAGACAACACAAAGGCAACACAACAGAAAGACAAAGCAACGGCAGGTATGGCTTATATGATAAAGCAGCCAGAAAGAGACAATCAATTCATGCATGAGTATAATTTGTTACATACCAATTTCCAACATTAGTTTCTGTAATTCAGTCATTCCAGGTTTGGGTGTTGGACTGGGACTGGGACTGAGACTGGGGCAAACATCGACGTCCATTATTCCTCTGACTTTATCTTCAAAAGTTTCCATGATTGGTCCTACTGCACGGAAAGCTGCAACCATCATTCTTTGATCTGTAATGATGTGGAACCAAGTGAAAGTCTGTACACAACCCATCCATGCAGTGGTGTGTGTATATACTTACTGTATGACCAGTAGAGTTTCTGTAGCTCAGTCATATTTTTTGGAGTAGGGAATGCGGACATTAGGTTAAAGGATTGCTGGTGTCCTGGGTTGGGTCCTGGGTTGGGTCCTGAGTGGTCACCTGGGTGATGTCCTGGATTGGGTCCTGGGTTAGGTTCTGGGCGGTGGTTGGGTCCTGGATTGGGTCCTGGATGGGGTCTCGGACTGGGTCCTAATCTTTGGCAGTTATTCTTCTTCAATATTATTCTTTTGACATCATCATTAATCTCATCCAGAATTTCGTGTAATTCTTCATCAAGTTCTTTCCACTTCTTCTGAGCTGAATAGAAATATTAATACATTAATTTGTGAAATATATCGACCACAGTGAAGTATGGTTTGTACTTACTGTATTTCCATAGTATTTCTGGCAAATCAGGCATGTCCTTTGGTGGCAGTTTCATTTCAGGTGGTCGTGACTCTGGCACAGGGGTGGGGCTTGGGATGGGACCAAGGCAATCGTTGACATCCATCTTTTCCCTGACCTCAGCTTCAAAATCGTCCAGATACGATAGAAGTGCACTGTGTGACCTTTTTGCGAACCTGGAAGCTGCATTTAAAAAGTGATATAAATATTCTTGTCATGTCGTTAGTGCTCACTACGTTGTGCGCGCGCGCGCGGCGAACGTATTCCGTGAACCAGTATACTGATGGTCTACGGAGTTATACTAGTCCCACGTAAGCATACTGTAAGACAAGATTAGTTTCTGAAATTCTGTCTCCCTCCTCTCCATCGGGTCCTTCTCTGCCGCACCCCTCAAGTATGGCAGTAGACGTTCCACCACTTCTCCAGCTATTCTCCGCACTGCAAACAAAGTATTGTATCTATGTACGCGTGACAATTTTTTATTTATGCCTTTATCACCACTTACCCATATGGTCCAGAAAAGATTCTAAGTAAAAAAATACAGAGCTGATCGTGCATAAACTAATATGCATTACTAACCATGGTGCTGCATCTTATTGCCTATAGTCTCGTTGATGAGAATGTCCAAATCAGTTAAGATCCACTTTTATCTCATTTAGAACTTCATCAATGTCTTAGATATCAGACCAAAAATAATTTAGATGTATTAACAAGACAGTCACATTACTTACCACTGTCACATTGTGCTCTCCCCATCTGTATGTAGGACTGTGTCACTACACACAGCAAGACTAGCTGGATAGACCTGGACATCTTTCAGCAGTCTTCAGCAAATTATGCTGTGTGAACATCAAAGGTAGCCGTCAGAGTATTTATACTGTAATGTAGCATGTGACAGCTTAAGGAATCTGCAGAGCATGTAATGTACTAGAGAAAACAATAGTGTGGTGAAAAGCAACATACTCACTATTATAGTAGGGCTGACGTTATAATGCCTAGAGCTACAATCCATATAATAACAGTAACATTGTATATATGTGTGTCCGTCTTGTTGATGAGCATGTGATTTTCGCTACTGCACATAAAATATGCTTTGATACTAATCACTGATTGTTGCACATACATTAGTCTAGCGAGCTATAGCCACTTTTATTCTGTTTTTTTCTTGCTGACTTGTGGTTAGGAGGAAAGAGGGTCTAGTACAGGTCACTTTTAATTGCCTACATCACGACCAATGAGCACACGTTTTAAAATTTCGGAAGCAATTAGAACCTCGGTTATCCGAACCGCGATCATCCGAACTCTCGATTGGCGCTGATAGGTAAATTCGCTTAATTAGAACAAGTTATTTGCAATACTACAGCTTGCGCACCGTATTCAACTGCACAAATCCACACAATTTCCGAACAAATTCAGCTATATGAACACTGTAAATTTCATTGAGCCCAGAGGTGTTCGGATAACCGAGGTTCTACTGATAGCGTAAGTGCCATCATGAATTAATTAACTGTACTTGCAATAGGCGAGCCATACCCGCTCACCCACAATGCGTACCATTCCACTAAACGCTCCGTTGCACACTTCCTGCTATCCGCCATTTTGGAAACCGCGCATGCGCATTATTTCTGTTTCAATAGGATTCGCGCACGCGTGGCGTCGAGGGTTCTGCACTTTATGACATCATCAATGTAGGAGTGCGCTTACACTCGCCCCAATAAAGTATCTGCTAGCTGGAGCGTTTATACACCACTCCAGGAATTGTTAATATTAAGGGTAGTTTGACTTACAAAGATGTCTCGTTTTCATCATGTGACTGAATATCCGATGGCTCTATTATTCCAAAAGGAACTCAAAGGGTGAATAGATATACCTACTTGCATTGTTCAACTGTTATAAGTCCGCATGCAATGTTGTAAAGATGATCACGAGACATTATGACACGAGGCACATCATTGCACTTCTATAATTATTCACACAACAATATTCATATCTCATTGTACATAGTTTCATCATTCTTTATCTACATCTCTACAGCTATATAATATATCTTACACACTCTTCTGTCTGAGAAAGTCTAACTTGACTTTCAAATGTTAACTCAGATGTCAGCCCCATCTAGGAGGACGAGTAGGAGGACCAGGAGGACCAGGAGGGCGAGAAGGCTGTGGAGGACGAGTTGGCGGATCATTTGAAGGAGGTGTATTGGACCCCGTGGGATCAGTGCTGGGAGGATCTTCCTTTGCTATAATTCTACAGATGTCTGCTTCAATAGTTATCATCAGTTGAGATAATACACGACCAGTCGAAGAAAAATTAAACCTCTCATCTGAAAAAATCATAAAAACATCTTACATGACTTGCATGCCCTGTAGTTACTTTCTGTGCAATCCTATACATGTATATATACTAAGTAATGAGTGTTGCATACCATAGTCATCAATTAGTTTCATTAAGTCAGTTATCCTTGTGTTTGGTGTAGGGGTGGGAGTTGGGCTGGGGGTCTGGCATACATCAATATCCATTATTCTTTTGACGTCAGTTTCAAAAGTAGCCATAAGTTGTTTTAATGGCTCAAAGGATTCCTCCACAATTTGCTGGACTGAATAAAAAACATTTTCTCACGAACCTGGAATATACTGAATGTATGGTATAGGGTGTACAGACAATATCAGTATTAACCCCTGAAATATCACTTTTTGCTTTCCCATGTTTACCCTACTATAATTCATTAAAGTAAGACATTTCTTTTACCCCAAGGATGTTTAAATTAGAGAGGTTCCTATGTATAGTGTATAGGTGGTATACAAGCAGCATGCACTCATCCATAGTAATACGTACCTATGGACAGCAATATTACATGAAATTCATTTGTGACATTGGGTTTGGGCCATGGAGTTGATCTGGGGGGTGGGTCAGGAGTGAGGATGGATTCGGGACAATTCTCTTTTTTCATTATATTTATGACATCATCATAAACTTTATTCTTAATTTTAGATCTTTCTAATCCGTTCTCCTCACGTAATGCAAGAGCTGAATAAATATAAGAAAAAATGATGAACAGGTTTGCTACACTGATCAAATTGTGCTTACTAATATTCCACATGAGTCTCTGTATAGGTGTCAAATCTACCATTCCATTTATTAAGTCCACATACTGGATGGGGCTTGGGCTGGGTTTGGGGCTAGAGCAATCAACAAGATCTGTAGGTAATGCCTCAAATGTTTCCATAATTGAAACAAGTTTAATGAACTTCTTTTGGGCCATCCTGTCAACTGAATAGAAGGAATTATCATAGTAATGTACATATAGCTAATTCCTTATTGGTGCTGTGCACATGCACACAAGAGTAAATGAATAATGAATTAACTACATCCGTGCAAAAATCATGCACTCATTAGTACATTACATACTATATGATTGTAGGAGTTTCTGATATGGGGTCATAGGACGAGGCTTGGTTAATATTCTACAGACATCGCTTTCAAAAGATTGCATCAGTTTAAGTAGTTCAGCCTCTCTCTCATCTTTTGCTATCTCATCTGTATAAAAGAGCATCATTTACCAAATTGCATCAGTGTATGCAAGACTTAATCATCTTAGAATGACAAGGCAGAGGCAACACAACAGAAAGACAAAGCAATTAATAGCATGTATGACATGGTTTTAATGATAAACCAGCCAGAAAGAGACAATCAATTCATGCATGAGTATAATTTGTTACATACCAATTTCCAACATTAGTTTCTGTAATTCAGTCATTCCAGGTTTGGGTGTTGGACTGGGACTGGGACCAAGACCGGGGCAAACATCGACGTCCATTATTCCTCTGACTTTATCTTCAAAAGTTTCCATGATTGGTCCTACTGCACGGAAAGCTGCAACCATCAGTCTTTGATCTGTAATGATGTGGAACCAAGTGAAAGTCTGTACACAACCCATCCATGCAGTGGTGCATGTATATACTTACTGTATGACCAGTAGAGTTTCTTTAGCTCAGTCATATTTCTTGGAGTAGGGAATGCGGACATTAGGTTAAAGGATTGCTGGTGTCCTGGGTTGGGTCCTGGGTTGGGTTCTGAGTGGTCACGTGGGTGGTGTCCTGGATTGGATCCTGGATTGGATCCTGGGTTAGATTCTGGGCGGTGGTTGGGTCCTGGATCGGATCGTGGATGGGGACTTGGATTGGGTCCTTGTCTTTGGCAGTTATTCTTCTTCAATATTATTCTCTTGACATCATCATCAATCTCATCCAGAATTTCGTGTAATTCTTCATCAAGTTCTTTCCACTTCTTCTGAGCTGAATAGAAATATTAATACATTAATTTGTGAAATATATCGACCACAGTGAAGTATGGCTTGTACTTACTGTATTTCCATAGTATTTCTGGCAAATCAGGCATGTCCTTTGGTGGCAGTTTCATTTCAGGTGGTCGTGACTCTGGCACAGGGCTGGGGCTTGGGGTGGGACCAAGGCAATCGTTGACATCCATTTTTCCCCTGACCTCAGCTTCGAAATCGTCCAGATACGATAGAAGTGCACTGTGTGACCTTTTTGCGAACCTAGAAGCTGCATTTAAAAAGTGGATCCTGCAACATCGATCATTGTCAGTGCGCGCGCGCGAACCTCAGCTATCAGAAAGTTGGTAGACTCTCCATGTAGAACTAGGGATGACGCCGACGCGCCCATTATTTAAGCCCAAATAGAACAGCCCAGAACTCTTACGCGCAGTAGTTACAAGCCTTTTCAGGCACACAACCTGCTTTACGAGTGTTTGTCTACACGGTAAGACCCTCAAAGGAGGTCTAAAGCGCGCAGCTACAAGACAGTGGCCTAGGCAGGAAATTCTCGATGGTAGGGCATCTCACGATCAAATTTTGCGAGCGTGCGTAAAGCGTGACCGAAGGCCTGTGGGCATGTCAAGAATTTCTAGTGTGACGCCTGCGGCACGAAAATGGACCCGTTTTTCCACCCCCGCATTTAATTGCGCGTAGGAGGGAGACAGCCTGGGAACGAGGCTAAGGGCACAGGCCCTACCAGGCCCTACCGTAGCTACGCCACTGTACAAGAATACACGGAAAATTGCTAAACCGTCGATTTATCATCATCTTTTTCGGTCTCACCGTAAAATTGACACGCAACAATAACAACATGCGTAATCCCACGAAGTAAAATGTAGGGCGGGTTACGCATGTTGTTATTGTTGCATGCAATTATCCCTTGTCTGCATACAGGAATTGTAAATCGTAGCGTGCCCTTTGAATTCCGATATCTATATATGTTATGTTGTCAGTCTGCCATTGCCATGCATGCATAATTTCCATGTGGTCATTTCCTCCATACATAAGTTGCGTATGGTCATATCATAATCAGTTGTTCACCGTGCACCACTTGGGTTATTACAATCTTGTTCCTTTACTTTTTGGCACTACCATCCCTACAAACTTCAACATTTTAAATGTCATTCTCCCACAGCCTCTCATAAACTGCCAAGTGGTACCCCCATGCCAGAGCTAGTCTCTCACCTGGCAAATGACAAGTCAACCACCCAATCACATGCAATCGATCCTTTCCTGCTCCTTCTTCAGTTTTTTGGGCTGAGCTTTATAGTTTTTTACACTTTAAGTACGTACACCACCGCCAACAGCGCTTACGTGACCAGTATACTGTATGGTCTACGGAGTTATACGAGTCCCTCGCAAGCATACCGTAAGAAATGATTAGACCCTGAAACTCCGAGGGAGACGGGTCCTTCTTTGCTGCACCCTTCAAGTATGGCAATAGACGTTTCACCACTTCTCCAGTTATCCTCCTCACTGCAAACAAAATATTGTTACAGTAGCTATATATACGTAGATCTACGTATCATTTATGCCGTGATGACAACTTACCCATGTGGTCTATAACAGATTCTAAGTAAAAAAAATTTATCAGAGCTGATTGTGAATAAAATGATATGCATTACTAACCATGGTGCTGCATCTTATTGCTCAGAGTCTCGTTGATGAGGATGTCCAAATCACTCTTAACTGAGTTAAGATCCACTTTTATCTCATTTAGAACTTCATCAATGTCTTAGATATCAGATCAGAAAAAATATATATTAACCAAGACAGTCACATTGCTTACCACTGTCACATTGTGCTCTCCCCAGCTGTATGTAAGACAGTGTCACTACACACAGCAAGACTAGCTGGATAGACCTGGACATCTTTCAGCACAGTTTTCAGCAAATTATGCTGTGTGAACATCAAAGGTAGCCGTCAGAGTATTTATACTGTAATGTAGCATGTGACAACATCTGCAGAGCATGTAATGTACTAGAGTACTAGTAGGGGAAACAATAGTGTAGTGAAAACCAACATACTCACACTATATAGTAGGGCTGACGTTATAATGCATACAGCTAAAAATGTAAATCTAGTAGCATTGTGTTTCTGTCTTGTGGATGAGCATGTGATTTTTGCCAAGCAATTATAGCGTAGGAGGGATACGTAAGTGTCATCATAAACTAGTTAACTGTACTTGCACTAGGCGAGCGTCTTGAGCCATGCTATGAATATCATTACAGCCCTCAACTGTACACTGGAATAGTTAACATTATGGTGAAAAAGGGAAGTTTGACTTAGTCACACATCAAAGATGTCACCCACACTCTGCACATGTTCTCATCATGTGAGTGAATGTAGCGATGGCTCTCTTCTACAAAAGGAACTCAAAGTGTATATAGCTATATCTACTTGCATTGTTCAACTGTTTTAATTAAGTCCATTTAAGTGCAACATTGTAAAGATGAGACAAGACATTATGACACGAGGCATATCATTGTGCTTTAATAATTATTAACACAACAATATTCATATCCATTATACATATCAATATAGTTTCATCATTCTTTAGCTACATCTCTACAGCTATATAATATATCTTACACACTGTTCTGTCTAACTTTCAAAAGTTAACAGATGTTAGCCACGGGGAGTCGGGGATTCAGTTGGCGGTTTTGCGTTTGTTGGATCAGTGCTGGGAGGATCTATAATTCTACAGACGTCTGCTTCAATAGTTGCCATCAATTGAGGTAATATACGAGCAACCAAAGGAAAAGTAAGCCTCTCATCATCTGAAAAAGATCATTTTAATCAAATTATCAATGTTGCAGTGTAGACTACATGACTGGACATGCTACTGTAGGCTATATATAGCTACATGACTTGTATGTCCTGCAGTTACCTTCTGTGCAATCCTATACATGTATATATACTGAGTAATGAGTGTTGCATACCATAGTCATCAATTAGTTTCATTAAGTCAGTTATCCTTGTGTTTGGTGTAGGGGTGGGGGTTGGGCTGGGGGTCTGGCATACATCAATATCCATTATTCTTTTAACGTCAGTTTCAAAAATATCCATAAGTGGTTGTAATAAACCAAAGTATCCCTCCATAAACGGCTGGGCTGAATGAAAAAAAAAACATTTTCTCACTAAAGAACTTGGAATATACTGGTATAGGATGTACAGACCATTAACCCCTTGCCTCCAGATTATATGCCTGAAATAACTGATAAGAATAATGGTGTGGAACCTTTCTAACCAGGACACCCTGAAATATCACTTCCTACTAGTGGAATGCTACGCGAGGGGGAGTGCGCACGCAAAATTAGAACCACCTATATCATTACAGTATGTACAGTGTCCGTCACAATGTATAAATATACAGAAAATCGCCTGTTGAAACGACTATGCTCTAAGACATATCTTTATCCCAAAGGTGTCTAAATTAGAGAGGTTCCAATGTATAGGTATACAAGCTATATACTAGTAATGTATATTACGTACATTGGTTTAACAAAATTTCCTGAAATTTATTTGTGACATTGGGTTTGGGCCATGGAGTTGATATGGGGGGTGGGTGAGGAGTCAGGATGGATTCGGGACAATTCTCCATTTTCATTATATTTATGACGTCATCATAAACTTTATTTGTAATTTTAGATCTTTCTAATTCCCTCTCCACACGTAATGCAAGAGCTGAATAAAAATATAAGAAAGAATGGTGAAGAGGTTTGCTACACTGATCATATTGTGCTTACTAATATTCCACATGAGTCTCTGTATAGGTGTAAAATCTACCATTCCATTTAGCAAGTCCACAAACGGGATGGGACTTGGGCTGGGTGCAAGGCTAGAACAATCAACAAGATCTGTGGGAAATGTCTCAAAAGTTTCCAAAATTGAAATAAGTTTGATGAACATCTTTTTGGCCATCCTCTCAACTGAATAGAAGGAATTATCATAATGTACATATAGCTAATTCCTTATTGGTGCTGTGCACATGCACACAAGAGTAAATGAAGTAACTACATGTGTGCAAAGAGGATGCACCCATTAATACATGTACATACCATATGAATGTAGGAGTTTCTGATACGGGGTCATAGGACGAGGCTTGGTTAATATTCTACAGACATCACTTTCAAAAGATTGCATCAGTTTAAGTAGTTCAGCCTCTCTCTCATCTTTTGCTATCTCATCTGTATAAAAGAGCATCATTTCCCAAGTTGCATCAGTGTATGTATGACTTAATCATCCATGAGATGCTTAGAAAGAAAACACAAAGGCAACACAACAGAAAGACAAAGCAACAGCATGTATGACATGGTTTAAAGCAGCCAGAAAGAAACAATCAATTCATGCGCATACATGAGTATAATTTGTTACATACCAATTTCCAACATTAGTTTCTGTAATTCAGTCATTCCAGGTTTGGGTGTTGGACTGGGACTGGGACCAAGACCAGGGCAAACATCGACATCCATTGTTCCTCTGACTTTATCTTCAAAAGTTTCCATGATTGGTCCTACTGCACGGAAAGCTGCAACCATCAGTCTTTGATCTGTAATGATGTGGAACCAAGTGAAAGTCTGTACACAACCCATCCATGCAGTGGTGTGTGTATATACTTACTGTATGACCAGTAGAGTTTCTGTAGCTCAGTCATATTTATTGGAGTAGGGAATACAGACATTAGGTTAAAGGATTGCTGGTGTCCTGGGTTGGGTCCTGGGTTGGGTCCTGAGTGGTCACCTGGGTGGTGTCCTGGATTGGGTCCTGGGTTAGGTTCTGGGCGGTGGTTGGGTCCTGGATTGGGTCCTGGATGGGGGCTTGGATTGGGTCCTTGTCTTTGGCAGTTATTCTTCTTCAATATTATTCTTTTGATGTCATCATCAATCTCATCCAGAATTTCGTGTAACTCTTCATCAAGTTCTTTCCACTTCTTCTGAGCTGAATAGAAATATTAATACATTAATTTGTGAAATATATTGACCACAGTAAAGTACAGTAGAACCTCAGTTATCCGAACACCTCTGGGCTCAATGAAATTTCCAGTGTTCGAATAACTGAATATATATGGTTTGTACTTACTGTATTTCCATAGTATTTCTGGCAAATCAGGCATGTCCTTTGGTGGCAGTTTCATTTCAGGTGGTCGTGACTCTGGCACAGGGGTGGGGCCTGGGCTGGGACCAAGGCAATCGTTGACATCCATTTTTTCCCTGACCTCAGCTTCGAAATCCTCCAGATACGATAGAAGTGCACTGTGTGACCTTTTTGCGAACCTAGAAGCTGCATTTGAAAGTGGCATAAATAATCCTGCAACATCATTGTCAGTTCTCACTACGTATGGACGCGCGCGTGCGAATGTATCAAGTACGCATACCACGGCAATACTGTATGGTCTACGGAGTTATACGAGTCCCTCGCAAGCATACCGTAAGAAATGATTAGACCCTGAAACTCCGAGGGAGACGGGTCCTTCTTTGCTGCACCCTTCAAGTATGGCAATAGACGTTTCACCACTTCTCCAGTTATCCTCCGCACTGCAAACAAAATATTTTAGCTATATACGCATCATTAAATTTTATGCACTTACCCATAAGGTCCAAAAAAGATTCTAAGAAAAAAATACATTTCAGAGCTGATTGTGAATAAAATGATATGCATTACTAACCATGGTGCTGCATCTTATTGCTCATAGTCTCGTTGATGAGAATGTCCAAATCACTCTTAACTGAGTTAAGATCCACTTTTATCTCATTTAGAACTTCATCAATGTCTTAGATATCAGATCAGAAATAATTTAGATGTATTAGTAAGACAGTCACATTACTTACCACTGTCACAGTCTGCTCTCCCCAGCTGTATGTAGGACAGTGTCACTACACACAGCAAGACTAGCTGGATAGACCTGGACATCTTTCAGAAGTCTTCAGCAAATAATGCTGTGTGAACATCAAAGGTAGCCGTCAGAGTATTTATACTGTGATGTAACATGTGACAACATCTGCAGAGCATGTAATGTACTAGAGTACTAGTAGAGAAAACAATAGTGTAGTGAAAAGCAACATACTCACACTATATAGTAGGGCTGACGTTATATGCATACAGCTACAATCCATATCATAACAGTAGCTAACATTGTCTACATGCATACTCTTGTAATGTAGATGAGCATTTTTTGTTTCTGCACATGGAATGTGCTTTGATAGTCAGTTCAAAGTACACAGTGTGCACATCCATGAATGTATTATGTCAACAAGGTTCTACTGTACACTGGCATATACCACTAATGGAATTGTTAACATTATGGTGAAATAGGGAAGTTTGACTTCCCAGAACAATTATATGCTGTGTAGAGATTAGCTATGTACAGTGACATCATTGTTTGTGCATATGCAAAATGTCGTGAACTAACAGAGTTATGCAAATCCCTTGGGGCTATGACAATATTAACTCGTGTCCACCTTTCCATATATCTACCTGTATATACATTTCAAATTCATGTACAAACATTGTGTATTACCAATGTGATCAATAAATATAAAAATTGACCAGAATTGATGTGCAGCCTCAATTGATGGGACCTTTTAACATGCTATATAGCATAACACATGTTAGCAGGTAGAGTATCACCAGATGTGGTTATAATCACACACCATAATACTCATAGCTATTGCCCACATCATAACCTGTCAGAGCAGGTGTTCCTTAGAGTACTATTGCATAAGGTATGCAAACCCTGTAGCTCGATATACCCACTAATATTGCTTTTCACATCACGCCACAGAGTCTGAGCGTTAATGCATGCACACGCGGACAACATGTTACTGCAACTGATTCAAAAATGTAAGTACTAAGGCCTCTAAATGATGTTGGAATGTCATCACTGGTCAAGGTTTTAAAGGTCATGAAAACATTCACAACTCCCACTGGAGCCACTATTCTTTCCTAACATGTGGCACTAACATTATGTATACATTCACGATCAAAAATATAAGCCAATGTTTTGTGGAAACAAGACTGGCAGGTAGCCACAGTGTAAGTGGTTCTAACATCTCCTGAATGGTATGCTGGTTTTCTCATACTCATTCTACTACTCGAGTTGCATTCCACAGGCAAACGTACAGGAAACTTTTTAAGTGGAAGAAGACTTGCAGATGGCCACTGTGTATGTGGTTGTAATATCTCCTAGAAACAGTGAATTGCATGCTGCTTTTCTCACAGTTCTTCTACCACTCAAGTTACATTCCACAGGCAAATGTGCGGGTCACCTAAGTGAACAGATGGCCACTGTGTAAATATCTCCTGGAAACAGTGAATTGTATATATGTTGGTTTTCTCACAACTCAAGTTGCATTCCACAAGCAAATGTGCAGGTCACTTTCAAGATTGGCAGATGGCCATTGCACAGGTGGTACTAACATTGCTTGGAAACAGTGAATTGCAGGTATTTCTTCACTCATTTCTACTTACTCAAGTTACACGTCACAGCAGGTGAGTGTGTAGGCAAACCTTTAGTGCATATGTTCCTTATTGAATCATTGTCACTATGGAGTTGTCTAGTCATTGAATTGTTCATTAATAAAGTGCAAATTCCACAAGGAAACTCCAGTAAGTGGCTGGTAGTATTGCTAGTACTATGCAATGCATTATAACTGAACAGGAGATAATCTTTTCATGTAAAATGGGGTGATTTGTGGTTAGTTCAAAGTAAGACTAGACAGTTTTACAGTATACGAGGTTCCATACAATATGCTGTAGGAGTACACTCCTCCACGATCATACAATTTGTACCAGTAACCCAACCTTTGTGATGACTTTGTCCCACACAGCCTCACATTTGCATAGGTCCCAGGGGACTTGAAGTGTGACTAATTGTACAACTATGTCCCTCCATACACATATCAGTTGGTTATTACTCGTACCATAATGTGGAATATGTACTACATGAAACAGTATATATTTGAAGATACATTACAAGCACAACCTCTATAACATGCATATATAGCCACAGAGCAGATCAATGCACAGATACTAGCAATTCCACATTAGGCATTAAGGATGAGTTTGTAGTGGAATGTACATATATGTATACAACTTTGTGGATTAGGAAGTGCTCATTTGAAAGGCATGCAATTACAGGAAATACTAGAGAACTATGATGCCCACATCAAATACTATAGCTCTTCATGGACATAGTGTCAAGAGCACTTCTAGGATGTTGTTGTATGTACATGTGGCAACAGAACCATGGAGGAGGAATTTAGCACATTAGTCTCTAGGTATGCACTACTTCTGATGTGGTGTACATGTTGGCAGGGAGAAACTATGGGCAATTTTCTTGTTTAGCTGCCAGGATAAGTGAGGATATAAGATATTTTGATTGTGTACTGGCAATTATGTATGCAGGTATAGCACAAGAAAAGTAAGCTAGAATTATAGTTAAGAGCTATATAGTCTCTTCACATTGATCTATATGATTAATTACTTCACATATATCTCGACCAGTTCAACTGCCGTGTCTTCATATATCTTCATGGAATGATGACACATTCTGAGCTCAATGTCGTCAGTAGTTGGAACGTTGAGAGTTTTGATAAAATATGGAGGATTACGTCGTGAACAACATGTACTAGAGTGGCAGCCCTTTCCATCCCAGAGAGGATTATCGACGTGAAGTGCAAAATAGATATCCCAGCGACCATTGGAAATACTCTTAATTCCAGACTCACAGAAGTAATCATCACCAACAAATGATGGGATTGGTATATGTCGAGTAGTATCACATGGGCACATGTATCGTGAAAATTTAGAGCTTTTCTCTGCTACTCCAGCTACAAAGGTCCAGATGTGCTGTCTTGGCATACCGTGATTTACAGCCACACCACTGAAGTAGGCACTGCCGTTACGATTCATCCAGTGACCGATGAAACCATGCGACCACCCCCACTGATAGGCTTTGATTCTGCCACACACTTGGCTGTACTTTCCTCCACTAACAGGGACGGCGACCGAGTCACACGAAGAGTATTTGTCAGTAGCTCTACCACATGTTCTCTTTGAGTAGTCAGTCTCTCTCCATCCCTCAGGACAGTTGGTATTGGGGTCTGTCATATCCAAGTAGAATACACTTCTCCAATTGCCTTCACCACAAGGATCTACAGGGTGAATTAAAAAACTATCTTTGATTTCAAATATCATATTGGTATTACTAAGTAGCTATCTACATTAATTCATATGTGGCCGTTCACATTATTAAAAAAATTATAAATCATTGACATGCAAAAAGTATAAGTACAATACACATATTATGTAGCTATCAAGCTAAATTATGCAGTTTGTTTGTTCATGAAATTTAAAGTTCTAAATGTTTCTAGTTAAATGGGTAAAAACTGACGTGTGCAGGTTTCTTCGATGCTTTGATGGACCTCCCTCAGCCCAGCTGTCATGTTGTCTTCATGCTCTTCAACTTGGCTACTAATTCTGTTCATTGATTCATTCAGGTTGCTAAGGTTGCTTTTCACGTTGTGGAGGTCAGCGCTCATCAATGTGCTGGTGGCATCGACAGAAACCAGTTTAGAATCAATTGTCTGAAGATCAGCTATTATGGATGTTGTCTGTCTCTTCTGGTGCTCAAGGTCTCCACTGAGATGACCCACAGTTTCATTGAGACTGGTCAACTCTCTCCTCACAGAGCTGAGATTTTTGCTAATATCTTCCACAACTGGTGCTAATGTTTGCACTG
Source organism: Theonella swinhoei (assembly GCA_963970385.1). NCBI lineage: Eukaryota > Metazoa > Porifera > Demospongiae > Tetractinellida > Theonellidae > Theonella > Theonella swinhoei. Next base: position 8,117,393 of record OZ019949.1, on the reverse strand, counting down.
CTGTATGTAGGATACTAACCGATTGCTTTAGCTGCATTAGAATATCCGTCATTTCTTCATTTTGTTGCACGAAATCCTCACTTAAACTATCGACAGTCTTGTTCAGTTTGTTAAGATACCCCATCATAGATCTGTGACCTCCCTTGATTTCTTTGAACTGATCCTCAAGTGCTTTAGTCACTGCAGCACCTATATCTACACACACAAGAACAAGGTAAAGTTATTTCATTTCAAGTATTTCAATTGCGTACCAGTATTAGTAAGGTTGCAGTCTGCTTTCCCCAGCTGTATGCAGGACAGTGCCGCCACACTCAGGAAAATGAACTGGATGAACACGGACATCTTTGCCTTCTGTGATTTCAACAAGTTGCCGATGAAAACTTCACAGTGAGCAGTGACAGGAGAGAGCTAAACTGCTCTATTTATAGGGTCCACATCACCTGAGTTAGGAACATTCCTTACATACCTTTCCCATGATAGCAGACCATTTAATCAATATTTGTTATAGTAAGAGATGACATACAATCTCCTGTGAAAACTTATACAATATTACTTCATAATTTGTGTAATTATTATTAGCGGTAGCTAAATATTTTGATTAGTAAACGGACATACCATACTCTCTGGGCATTATGGTGACCATAGCCGCTAAAGCGCACGTGTGAGCAGAACCTAATGACTCTACACGTCCATTACATTCCTCTAACCCCCTAGACTACAACTACCAGGAAATGTATCAGTAGATCACGACACTCTAAGGTACTAACAGGAAAATTTGGAGGTAATTATGGGGTTTGGCAAGCAAGAGATCATTACTAATGAACAGAAAGCCTGACTGACAGATACAGGGGTTTCCCAGATCTTGCAATCTCATGCGACACACGGATCTTCGAAGTGCGCATGTGCTGAATTCAAAGAAATTCGCGCGCAGAGTACATGCTCGCAGCGCAGCGCATGCGCTCCGAGGTCATCACACGCATGCGCAACTATTTACGCTATAGCGCTAACTGACAAACTAAGAGACATGTTCAATTTTTTTCTGAAAAACTACATCATTACACTATATAAAACTAACTGCATTACTAGACTGAAATAATCCATGTACAAATAGTTGAGGTGGTTATGCAATCCAAGAGATCATCACTGAGAGGATTGGCAATGAAATGGTGGCCAGTACGCATGGGATAGCTACTGGAGAGCCTGTAATAAGAGAACACCATGGATATATATGTATCTTTAAGATATTGCATCTAAAAGTTAAATCTTTACAGTGGCCCCATGTAGAAGTAGCTAAGGATATCATGATCAGGGCCATATGAGAGGTAGCTTCAAATTGTTTTATCTACAATTAGGAATATGAGTGAGTTGCTTCAGATGGAGAATGATGAACAACAATTGTAACTTAGCAAACAACATATACATGACTCATCACTCCATGAGACACTTAGAAAGACGAGACAAGGGAAGACAAAGACAAAGCAACATGACACAAATCACCCAAAGCAAAAAGAAAAGTCAAGCATATAATGTCAATTTGAAGTGATTTCAGCTATGGGCTAAGCCTTGTACATAGAATTTAGCCTCATGTGTAGCTATAAGGCAAAAACCAACATAATTACATTGTATATATATGAATACCACAGAGATAGCATAAGGATTCTCCCAAATTTTAGATAGCGATTTCAGATTATGATAAAGGTATTTTGTATAGTTCCATAGTAGGTTTGCTTATTTTCTCTCCGAGGGTGGCATGGAAGTAGTGTTCATAGAGCTTGTAGAAAAATGAGGTCATATGTATGTATACACCTTAAATATATCTATTTAAGGTTATAGGTACACACTGACCAATGAAAACAGCATACCACAGTGGAGTAGGAAGATAAAAAGTATTGGGGGGGGGGGGGTGGGGGGCAAACCCCACCAATTTGTCTAATGACCAGTAACTGTTACTGTCCATTGGATTGCATGTTTTACTCAAATAAGTAGCTGGGTAATTATTGGGCGGGCCAGGCACCCCCTGTTCCTACAATGTCTATATCACTGAACCTTAATTTAGCAGCTGGTAGAAAAGGGCAACTATCAATATACGCTTTTAGTGATATTTGTCTTTTTGAGTATGGCTGGTACACATGTGCTGTTTTATATGAATATTTAATTAGGTCACTACATAACTTAAAGTAACTAACCATTCTGCTCTGTACCATTCTGCTCTGTACCATTCTTCTCTGTACTAATCTGCTCTGTACCATTCTGCTCTGCACCAATAATTTCAACCACTTTATTTGTCAGCTCCTTGTCAGGATCATTTGGATTACCAATTACATCATGGCAGACGTAGCCATCAGAACCAAACTTTGTAGTGACTAGTTCCTTTAGCTCCACCAGGGATCCAGTACCACATGCTTTGCTCATGTCCTTTCGATAAACATCGATTATGACCAGCTTGGTGTCATCAGGTGGGTTGAGTTTGACAAACTCATATTCAGTAAAGAATGATGTGTTGCGGTAGGCTCCTCCATCTCGCTCACCATTTCCCATCCAAAACGAAATCCCACTGGCCGATTCACCCAGGCTGCATGAAAATTTAGCCCAAAATGATGTTGCTGGATTATCAGGACAGGGAGTGGTGTAATCTATTCCATCTGGACCACCACACCAACATTTGGGATACTCCGCCATATTATTGATGATCTTGGATGCAGGTTGATTGAACGATGAAGATATGGGATATTTTTTTGTATTGCTGACCATTTCAGTAAGTTTCTCCACAACAGACCAAAACAGTGTTGAATTCGGTTCACTTTCGACTTTAAGAAACTCGAAATATTCATCATAGCTGGACAGTTTGACCTGTAAAGGATCCACGTTTGCAAATGCACCTGAAAATTTTTCCCATGCCATATTGCAGAGATCCTCCACGTTAGCCTTCATATTCAACACCTCACGACAGGAATCAATGAAGAGTTGCATGAAATTTGGCAGTGTGTAACATGGCGTGTCACTCTGTTCAGATCTTGTATCCATCAGTGCAAACCTGCCTCTCTGTGCCCTGGCAAGAGGGCTTAGCGATGAAATGCAGAGCATATGAAGAATTGGGAAAAACGCATTTTTTGTCATATCTTGATAGACTTGAAGTTGATTGCTCTAGAACTGTCAATAGATCTATATCCTGCAAGTCGACGATATAACGCACATTACGTCTCTAATTAACCTAATTATGCATGTGCAGAATTCAAAGAAATGGGTTCGCATATCACGCATGCTCACACTGACTGGCCGCCATGTAGCAGTAAGTGTGCCGCGTTCATATTTGAAAGAGTCTCGAACGTAAAGAGTGGTGCACTTACTATTTGCGGCTACATGGCTCGTTCGTAGGCCAGTCGGTGTGCGCATGCGTCAATAATAATATAATAATATTCATAGCAGTGACCCAGAGGGCATATGCATTGTATTACAGAAAATATGATATAGAGTCTACTATGAACAGATACCTGTAAAACACACTTTGATGAGATAAAGGCATGCAGAGTCTATGGCTAAGCACTGAAATCAACATTCCATAAAGAGTGACAGTTTTTTGAACGCATATCAAAAATGGAGTCAGAGTTTCCCTCACCAAGGGCTGATATGAGGTCTTTACATGAGAGGTCTTCCAAGAGATTAGGGTGTGAGGTGCAGGCATGTTCGAAACATGTGATACTGTCAGTAATTTTACCACACTAAGAACATTTAAAACAAGATATTGGACGGCTCAGCTCTTTGAATAAAGATTGAAAAGTTCGGGTACCTTTTACACCCCTGTCGAGGGCAATATCCCACAGGCGACACCACGATATTTGAGATGCAACATGGGCCACAAGGAATGTCGATCCTTGACGATGAGAAGCTAAAAATAGTAGATGGGAATAGTCTTTATTTAAAAGATGGTCTTCGTTACTTTTCACAGTGTGGGTTGCGTTTTCAGGATAAGTAAGACATTGAGCAAGGATGTTAGTGCCAAGATTTGACTCCAGCATTCTACATTGTTGGACAATGGAGGTTTCGAACACATCTTCAATTGCAAGAGAGGTAAACACTCGACTGCTGATGGTGTCCTTGCTAGCTAGATGAGAGTAGTTTGCTCAAGAAACCTAATTTTCTTATTAGAATTAAGAGAGGTGGAATCTAGTAGCCAGGTTTCACATCAGTAAAATAAAGTTGGAATAATGCATGTTTCAAAAATGCTGCATGAGGAGAGGGGGTTTAAATTACCCTGAAAGGCACCGAGTCTGCCAAGAGCAAAGAAAGCTCTTCTGGCCTTGCATATATTCTTAGTGACGGAGTGTTTTGCTGATAGGCTTGAATTCCACCAAACACCCCCAGGCATTTAATGGCCTCAGATGTTGAGATGTGAGAAACTCCTACTTGCAGAACAGACTGTTCTTGGGTGGGTGGAGATATCCTGACAATTTCACACTTAGACGTGTTTAGCTTTAAGCAAGTGTCTGAGGAGAAAGATATGATAACATTGTCTTGTTGGTAGACACAGTCCATTGAGGCAGCAGATGTGTGGAGGTCATCTGCATGAATAGCAGCACCCATGTATGTGTCTCTGACAGATAACCCACAGTTCCTCTAATGTAAGTGCTGCAGGAGTAGGTCCATCACCGTGATAAAGAGAGTTGGAGAAAGAACTGAACCTTGTTTGACTCCACGAGAGATATCAAATGAGCTAGATAAGTTGCCATTCACTCTGACTCTTCCAGAGGAAGTCGAGTACCAGTGTTTCAAAAGACGCCATTGATGCCAATGGAGTACAGCTGCTTTAAGAGAATAGGTATTTCAACAGAGTCAAAAGCTTTCTCGATGTCATACAAACACAGGAAGGGTTTACCACCATCTCTGACATATTTTAATGTGCATGCGCTCCAAGGTAATCACACACATGCGCAACTATTTACGAACATTGTTCAATTTTTTCTGATCATTACACTATATGAAACTAACTGCATTACTAGACTAAAATAATCCATATACGAATAGTTGAGGTGATAGTAATGCAATCCAAGAGATCATCACTGCAAGGATTGGCAATGAAATGGTGGCCAGTACACCTGGGATAGCTACTGGAGAGCCTGTGATAAAGAGAACACCATGGATATGTATGTTTCTTTAAGATATTGCATCTAAATGTTAAATCTTTACAGTGGCCCCATGTAGAAGTAGCTAAGTATATCATGATCAGGGCCATATGAGAGGTAACTTAAAATTGTTTTATCTACAATTAGGAATATGAGTGAGTTGCTTCAAACGGAGAATGATGAACAACAATTGTAACTTAGCAAACAACATATACATGACTCATTACTCCGTGAGACACTTAGAAAGACGAGACAAGGGAAGACAAAGACAAAGCAACATGACACAAATCACCCAAAGCAAAAAGAAAAGTCAAGCATATAATGTCAATTTGAAGTGATTTCAGCTATGGGCTAAGCCTTGTACATAGAATTTAGCCTCATGTGTAGCTATAAGGCAAAAACCAACATAATTACATTGTATATATATGAATACCACAGAGATAGCACAAGGATTCTCCCAAATTTTAGATAGAGATTTCAGATTATGATAAAGGTATTTTGTATAGTTCCATAGTAGGTTTGCTTATTTTCTCTCTGAGGGTGGCATGGAAGTAGTGTTCATAGAGCTTGTAGAAAAATGGGGTCATATGTATATATACACCTTAAATATATCTATTTAAGGTTATAGGTATATACACACTGACCAATGAAAACAGCATACCACAGTGGAGTAGGAAGATAAAAAGTATTGGGGGGGGGGGCAAACCCAACCAATTTGTCTAACGACCAGTAACTGTTACTGTCCATTGGATTGCATGTTTGACTCAAATAAGTAGCTGGGTAATTATTGGGCGGGCCAGGCACCCCCCCGTTCCTACAATGTCTATATCACTGAACCTTAATTTTAATTAGCAGCTGGTGGAAAAGGGCAACTATCAATATATACTTTTAGTGATATTTGTCTTTTTGAGTATGGCTGGTACACATGGTGCTGTTTTATATGAGGTCATTACATAACTTAAAGTAACTAACCATTCTGCGCTGTACCATTCTTCTCTGTACCATTATGCTCTGTACCATTCTGCTCTGCACCAATAATTTCAACCACTTTATTTGTCAGCTCCTCGTCAGGATCATTTGGATTACCAATTACATCATGGCAGGTGTAGCCATCAGAACCAAACTTTGTAGTGACTAGTTCTTTTAGTTCCACTAGGGATCCAGTACCACATGCTTCGCCCACGTCCATTCGATGAACATCAATAACAATCAACTTTGTGTCATCGGGTGGGTTGAGTTTGACAAACTCATATTGGGTAAAGAATGATGTGTTGCGGTAGGCTCCTCCATCTCGCTCACCATTTCCCATCCAAAATGAAATCCCACTGGACGATTCGCCCAGGATGCAGGAGAATTTAGCCCAAAATGATGTTGCTGGCTTATCTGGACAAGGGTTGGTGTAATCTATTCCACCTGAACCACCACACCAACAGTCAGGATACTTTGCCATGTTATTGATGATCTCGGATGCAGGTTGATTGAACGATGAAGAGACGGGATATTTGTTCGTTTTGCTGACCATTTCGGTAAGTTCCACCACACCAGACCAAAATAGTACTGAATTCGGTTCACTTTTGACTTCAAGAAATTCAAAATATTCGTCATAACTGGACAGTTTGACCTGTAAAGGATCCACGTTTGCAAATGCACCCGAAAATTTTTCCCATGCCATATTGCAGCGGTCCTCCACGTTACCCTTCGTATTCAACACCTCACGACAGGAATCAATGAAGAGTTCCATGAAATTTCTCGGTGTGTAACATGGCGTGTCACTCTGTTCAGATCTTGTATCCATCAGTGCAAACCTGCCTCTCTGTGCCCTGGCAAGAGGGCTTAGCGATGAAATGCAGAGCATAAGAAGAGCGTTTTTCTTCATATCTTGATAGACTTGAAGTTGATTGCTCTAGAACTGTCAATCATATGTCCTGCAAGTCCGCAACCTAAATTTTGCGCATGCGTATTTGCCCGTCGCGAATTGTACTTTGTACCCAATACTTTATACGTCGGATACTGACGACTACGTTATATAGCAGTTCTGAAACGCAGCCTAGAGGCAACGGCTTACTTCACAGCGGGGAAGAGAAGAAAGGCAGATGTTTTCCCGAAGGGTTTCAAGGCTTCGTTGCGTGGACTTTCCTATTCCTGGTAGATGGAAGTGGTAGACGACCCTTCAGAGTGGTAAGAGGGAGGGACAACGGAAAACCTAATCAGGACACCATGTTAGGACAACCTTTCAGGACACCTCTGCAATAGGAGACTATGGTCTAGTGTACATGCAGCTGTTAGATAGCCTTTTAGGACACAAGGAAAGTGTCCTAAAATTTATGATGTGTCCTGATTTCATATGTAGTGTATACAAATGTATTTGATGTGGCTAAGTGTGTTTATTGAAGCATCCTTGTCTGGGGGGGTCATGATTAGAGGGGGGTTCCTGTGTAGTCGGTCCAACCTTTCCACCTCTCTTCTCTATCACTGCTACAGTGTGTGTGAGGCTATATTGCCGATAGCTGATGAGTCTGTGTCTATGGTGTACGTGTTCATATGAGTCCTGATTGCAGTAATGTGTGTGTGTGTGTGTGTGTGTGTGTGTGTGTGTGTGTGTGTGTGTGTGTGTGTGTGTGTGTGTGTGTGTGTGTGTGTGTGTGTGTGTGTGTGTGTGTGTGTGTGTGTGTGTGTGTGTGTGTGTGTGTGTGTGTGTGTGTGTGTGTGACAGTGCCACCACACTCATGAAGCAAAATGAACTGGATGAACATGGACATCTTTGCCTTCTGTGATTTCAACAAGTTGCCGATGAAAACTTCACAGTGAGCAGTGACAGGAGAGAGCTAAACTGCTCTATTTATAGGGTCCACATCACCTGAGTTAGGAACATTCCTTACATGCCTTTCCCATGATAGCAGACCATTTAATCAATATTTGTTATAGTACACTGTAAAAATATTAAGTTTGTATCTCAGTTGTATATCCTCTTGATGTGATTTCCCTATGGTGTATATCACTGATTACTATATAATTACTATTAGCCAACAGAAGGATATTTGTACTATTACTTTATCGTTTCTGTTTCTGGGAATATTGACCACCAATTATAGTGATACACACCAAAGGGGAATCACAGTAAACACTAGAGAAGATGCAACTGAGATGACCATACCATGGTTTAAGACAAACTTAATATTTTCACAGTGTAAGAGGTGACATACAATCTCCTGTGAAAACTTATACATCATAATTTGTGTAATTATTAATAGCGGTATATGCTAATTAAGTATATATTATGATCAGTAAACGGACATATGATACTATCTGGACATTATGGTAGTTGTAGCTGCCGTAGGGCAAGTGTGGGTAAAACCTAATGACTCTACACGTCCATTACATTCCTCTAAATCCCTAGACTACAACTACCAGGAAATGTATCAGTAGATTACGACACTCTAAGGTAAAAATTTGGAGGCAATTATGTGGTTTGGCGAGAAAGAGATCATTACTAATGAACAGAAAGCCTGACTGGCTGATCCAGGGTTTTCAAAGAAATTCAAGAGATCATCACTGAGAGGATTGGCAATGAAATGGTGGATACCAGTACACCTGGGATAGCTACTGGAGAGCCTGTGATAAAGAGAAGACTTGGAGGTAATTATGTGGTTTGGCAAGCAAGAGATCATTACTAATGATACTATTTCTGAAAACTACATTATAAAACTAACTGCATTACTAGACTAAAATAATCTATCCATATTATACATATAGTTGAGGGGATAGTTATGCAATCCAGGAGATCATCACTGAGAGGATTGGCAATGAAATGGTGGAGACCAGAACACCTGGGATAGCTACTGGAGAGCCTGTGATAAAGAGAACACTTGGGATATATAAAATATTGCATCTAAAAGTTAAATCTTTACAGTGGCCCATGTAGAAGTAGCTAAGGATATCATGATCAGGGCCATATGAGAGGTAGCTTCAATATATATATATATATATATATATATATATATATATATATGTGTGGGTGAGAAGCTTCAGGTGGAGAATGATGAAAAACTTAGCCAACAATATATACATGACTCATCACTCCGTGAGACGAGGCAAGGCAACACAAAGACAAAGCAACACGACAAAAATCACCCAAAGCAAAGAGGTAATTATATGGTTTGGCAAGCAAGAGATCATTACTAATGGACAGAAAGCCTGACTGGCAGATGCAGGGGGTTCCAATCTCAAGCGATATACGGATTTGCTTTGATCTTCAAAGTGTGCATGTGCTGAATTCAAAGAAAATCGTGTGCATGAGTACATGCTCGCAGCAGCACATGCGCTCCGAGGTCATCACATGCATGCACAACTATTTATGCTAACAATAGACATTGTTCAATTTTTTCTGAAAACTACATCATTACACTATATAAAACTAACTGCATTACTAGACTAAAATAATCCATGTACAAATAGTTGAGGTGATAGTTATGCAATCCAAGAGATCATCACTGAGATGATTGGCAATGAAATAGTGGAGACCAGTACACCTGGGATAGCTACCGGAGAGCCTGTGATAAAGATAACATAAAATATTGCATCTAAAAGTTAAATCTTTACCGTGGCCCCATGTAGAAGTAGCTAAGGATATCATGATCAGGGCCATATGAGAGGTAGCTTCAATATATATATATATATATATATATATATATATATGGGTGAGAAGCTTCAGGTGGAGAATGATGAAAAGCGTAGCCAACAACATATACATGACTCATCACTCCGTGAGACGAGGCAAGGCAACACAAAGACAAGACAAAGCAACACGACAAAAATCGCCCAAAGCAAAGAGAAAAGTCAAGACAATTCAGTCTACTTGTTTTTCAGTTCATATTAGTCATCATATAATGTCAATTTGAAGTGATTTCAGCTATATATGTGCTAAGCCTTGTACATACATGTAGAATTCAGCCTCATGTGTAGCTATAAGACCCTACAAAGACCAACATAATTGCAGTGTATATATATATATATGAATACCACAGAGGATTCTCCCAAATTTGGTTCTTGGGAGATAGAGATTTCAGATTATGATAACGATCATTAAGGTATTTTTAGAGATTTCTGATTATGATAACGATCATTAAGGTATTTTGTATACTTCCATAGAAAGTTTGCTTATCTACTCTCTGGGGGTGGCATGGAAGTTGTGTTCATAGAGCTTGCAGAAAATGCGTCATATGTATGTGTATACCTACATACACACTTTCAATATATCTATTTAAGGTTATATGTATGCACTGACCAATGAAAACAGTGGAGTAGGAAGATAAAAAGTATTTGGCCAGTAGCTCTTACTGTCTACGGGATTGCATGTTTGACTCAAATAAGTAGCTGGGTAATTATTGAGTGAGCCAGGCACCCCCTCTGTTCCTACAATGTCTATATCACTGAACCTTAATTTAGCAGCTGGTGGAAAAGGGCAACTATCAATATATGCTTTTAGTCTTTTATTATTCTCTGAGTATGGCTGGTACACATGTTGCTGTTTATATGAATATTAATTAGGTCATTACATAACTTAAAGTAACTAACCATTCTTCTCTGTACTATTCTGCTCTGCACCAATAATTTCAACCACGTTATTTGTCAGCTCCTCATCAGGATCATTTGGATTACCAATTACATCATGGCAGACGTAGCCATCAGAACCAAATTTTGTAGTGACTAGTTCCTTTAGCTCAACCAGGGATCCAGTATCACATGCTTCGCCCACGTCCATTCGATGAACATCAATAACGATCAACTTTGTGTCATCGGGTGGGTTGAGTTTGACAAACTCATATTGGGTAAAGAATGATGTGTTGCGGTAGGCTCCTCCATCTCGCTCACCATTTCCCATCCAAAACGAAATCCCACTGGCCGATTCACCCAGGATGCAGGAGAATTTAGCCCAAAATGATGTTGCTGGATTATCTGGACAAGGGTTGGTGTAATCTATTCCACCTGAACCACCACACCAACAGTTAGGATACTTTGCCATGTTATTGATGATCTCGGATGCAGGTTGATTGAACGATGAAGAGACGGGATATTTGTTCGTTTTGCTGACCATTTCGGTAAGTTTCACCACACCAGACCAAAATAGTACTGAATTCGGTTCACTTTCGACTTTAAGAAACTCGAAATATTCATCATAGCTGGACAGATTCACCTGTAAAGGATCCACGAATGCAAATGCACCCGAAAATTTTTCCCATGCCATATTGCAGCGGTCCTCCACGTTACCCGTTGTATTCAACACCCCACGACAGGAATCAATGAAGAGTTCCATGAAATTTGGCAGTGTGTAACATTGCGTGTCACTCGGTTCAGATCTTGTATCCATCAGTGCAAACCTGCCTCTCTGTGCCCTGGCAAGAGGGCTTAGCGATGAAATACAGAGCATAAGAAGAATCGGAAAAAGAGCGTTTTTCGTCATATCTTGATAGTAGACTTGAAGTTGATTGCTCTAGAACTGTCAATCATATATTCTGCAAGTCGAAGATATATATAAGGCTAGATTCCGTCTCTAATTAAATTTTGCGCATGCGTATTTTGCCCATCAAACTGGCGTAGCCACACCCTCTTTCGCTTTATGAGAGGGTGTGGCTACGCCAGACTAAATATGTCGGATACTGACGACTATGTTAGCACAGGCAGTTCTGAAACGCAGCCTAGAGGCAATGGCTTACTTCACAGCGGGGAAGAGAAGAAAGGCAAATGTTTTCCCGAAGCGTTTCAAGGCTTCGTTGCGTGGACTTTCCTATTCCTGGTAGTAGCTATGTTTGTTTTACTTGTGTTGATGAAGGTGAGAGTAGCCAAGCGGTTACAGTGTAGCTAACAGGCTTATTCTCTCTCTCTCTCTCTCTCTCTCTCTCTCTCTCTCTCTCTCTCTCTCTCTCTCTCTCTCTCTCTCTCTCTCTCTCTCTCTCTCTCAGGTCATATCACCGTATTTCCTAGCCTCAAAGAATGATGCCACATGGGGTAGCTTACTGGCTGACAACAGGTGTAAGTGTGTATGTCCACACAACCTCAACATCACCAGAACCTTTAAAACTACAGTGTGGATGGAAGTGGTAGACAACCCTTCAGAGTGGTAAGAGGGAGGGACAGGGAGAACCTAATCAGGACACCATATTAGGACAACCTTTCAGGACACCTCTGGAATAAGAGACAATGTTCTGGTATACATGTAGGAAAGCATAGGTGTTAGATAGCCTTTCAGGACACAAGGAAAGTGTCCTAAAATATGTGAGGTGTCCTGATTTCATATGTAGTGTATACAAATGTATTTGATGTGGCTAAGTGTCCAGCGTCTTTGTCTGGGGGGGTCATGATTAGAGGGGGGTTCCTGTGTAGTCGGTCCAACCTTTCCACCTCTCTCCTCTATCACTGCTACAGTGTGTGTGAAGCTGTATTGCCGATAGCTGATGAGTCTCTGTGTCTATGGTGTACGTGTTCGTATGAGTCTCGAAACAGAGTCCTGATTGCGGTAAGTGTGTGTGTGTGTGTGTGTGTGTGTGTGTGTGTGTGTGTGTGTGTGTGTGTGTGTGTGTGTGTGTGTGTGTGTGTGTGTGTGTGTGTGTGTGTTTAACTATCATGCATATACTGTGTATATTGTAGCCCCTCTCTCCCTCCTCCCTCTCTCCCTCCCTCCCTCTCGCCTCCCCTCTACACAGGTGATAATCGCTATGTTCCTTCTGCTCTCCTTCCTCCTCTTCCTGTATGCCATGTTTGTGTGCCTCCAACCAATAATCTTCAGAAATTCTCGTCCCACCATTGACCAGTACACTCTCCTTGGCAGAGATCACCAGGTATGTGTAGTGGACAGTGGCAGGCTACACTTGAAACCACAGCATTCTATGTATACACTTATTCTAGCATCATATCATGTCTCCCTTCCCTCTCTCCTTTTCCCCCTTCCGTCCTTCCCTCTCCCTCCCTCCCTCCCTCTCCCCTTCCTCTCTCTCCTCCATCTCTCCTTCCTCTCTCCCCTCCATCCCTCCCTCTCTCCCTCTCTCCTCCCCTCCCTCTCTCCTCCCTTCCCACCCCCCTCTCCTCCAGGCCAATACAGGCCTCTACAACATTCGCCTGAGACTCCAACAGATGCGATGGCGCCAAACAGTGGCTGAAGAAAGACTGACAGAATCTCACCACTGACTAATGACTACTCCATTTTTAATTCCTCCTGCATTTGTGTGCTTTAATTAGAATCTCTGTACTCTCCCTCATTTCATTTCTATAAGGATGTCATGTATTTTAAATATGTACTATTTAATCATGTAAGATTAACTGCATTATGATTGTGAGATAAAAGAAACAGCTATATATATGTATACCTGCTGTGATAAACCTTGTATAATGAAATTACAAGCAACCCATGATTTAAAATGTTAAGTTAACCCTGTTTGTTCTGTGTGTAGATTGATTTTTGTAAGATCTCCAGTTGCTTTGCCACTGCACCGTCCGAGGGATCCAGCTTCAGAAGCTGTGATAAGACGTCGAATGCTTCCTTCAAGTTACTTTGACGAATGTATAAAATGCCTGAAGGATAATAGAGAGAATTCTGTCATACTTGGAGAAAAGTAGAAAGTGTCCTGATTAGTGAGGTGTCCTGATTTAACGGCCTGAACTTGAATTGAACACAAACATAGCTATTGGACCAGCACATTATTGAGGTATTCTCATTCTGATTTTCAAGTTTATCCTAATTTAGTGAATGCATCGAATGAATGCATTCAATTCTTCATGCATTTTCTATGAATCCAAGCTTAGCTACATAGCTTAGCTACCACTAGGGCCTATATACCTCACCTAAATGTCTAAGTGCCTTGATGTGGTGAGGGTCTATATCCAGAGCCCTAAGGAACAGCTCCTTGGCTTCTGCCTCGTTCCCTCCCATCTCCATTAGAGAGGTGGCTAGCTGGACCAGCCCGTCAAGATGGCCGGGAGATACCGACAACAGGTGTCGCATGAGACGCACAGACTCACTGTACCTCTTCTCCTCTGGAAACAACACAACCACAGCAATATAAATAGACACCTTATATGGGGATGGTGCTGACATGCCACGCATAACTAATCACTCCATGAGATGCTTAGAAAGCAACACAACACAACTGGCAATCACCCAAAACAGTCATTTTTCAAAGAAAAAGTTTCACATGACATGAACAATCACTCCAAGAGATGCTGAGAAAGGCAAGGCAACAATAATAACACAACAGAAAGGCAAAGCAACACAACACAACTCGCCCGAAACAGTCATTTTTCAAGAAAAAATGGCTGCCTTGGGTGGGACTCAACCCCATGACAATCAGCTTTCTAGGCGATGCTCTTACCAACTGAGCTACCGAGGCAGCTCAGCTGACATGACTAGTTAGAGTGTAATGTTCTAAGACACTCCAAACCCCCCTTGGCAGAATACTTCTATTGACTTCCACATCTTTCCACTGTGTTTACCCATCCACACAATATAACTGTATGTTCTCACCAAAGCTAAACAGTCCTAAGGCATGAAGTGGCCCAGGTGCATTGGGATCCACTTGTAGAGACTGATTGCAGTAGTTCTTTGCTATGACCCTGTTGCCTCCCTTGCGATGCAGCTCACACATGTAGTACAATGGTTTCCAACTGTGTTCCTCCTTCATAACCTGTGTCAAACTATGTGCGTGTGTTGGTATAGGAATCAGAATACTGGAACATGAAACTTAGAATTAGTAAAAATACTGCAATACTAAGGTATTGTAAATTACTACATACATGCAACAAAAGGGCTCTTCATTATTACAGGAGACTATGGTTTATTCACATGTACACAATTACAGAAGTTCAGCTTCATGAAATCTCTCCTCTCTATTCTCCGGATTAGTGATGAGAATGTTAGCAATTTTCATCTTTGCCTCTGCATTGTCATGCTTCATACCCAGTGCTTTACGGTACATTTTTTCAGCCTCTGCCCACTCTCCTCTTGTCTCCATAATATCCCCCTTGGTGAGGTAACCACCGACATATTTCTTCATTTCCAAAGTAGCTTCAATAATCGATTCCGCTTCGTCGACTAGACCAAGTTTCAGTAGAGTCATGGCTTTAATTCGTCGCGGTGTCACCCAGCTGGTTTTCATCTCCATAGCCATTTCTGCATAGCGAAGAGCCTCTTCATAGCTGGTCGTATACTCCTGGAGATTCTTAGCCAGTTCAGTCAAGACTTGGATGTCTTTGTCGTGAAAGTAGAAGTTTTCTCCACGTGTCCCAGCCAACCAGTATTTAGCACCATCTCTTAATACCTACATTACATTCATGCAGTCAATGACATGATTAACTTTCCGTTGGAACAACTATGTGGGCTCATTCCTCTTGTATATTGCAATATCTCAAATCTGAAATGAGGACATCTCAATAAAATGGATATTGTTAAGCTTGTCCTACATCAAAACTGTGGGCATATATTATACGAAGGGCTGAGAACCAGAGTGGTCTCACCTGCTAAACAGCAGTTTTCCACCACCAAAACTCAAATGTGTTTCAGAACAAGGGGAAAATTCACTAAACCTCATGAATGCTAATAGGTATACCCAACTTTTTAATTCATATTTGTGCTACTTGAACGATTTCCCATTCTTCATTTTGGGATAGGCCACTGGTTCTCAGCCCTTCATATATACTGACTAGAGAATGTGGGACCCTTTATATACTGTTCTAAGTGACAGTGACTGACCTGAATGCTTTCATTTGTCTTGCCTATTCTTCTCAACATTTCAGCCAGGTTGCGATACACTGATACGTAGCGAGGTTCAACATCTATTGTGTAGTAGTATAACTTTTCTGCCTGGTCGTGATGACCTTCTGGAAGGAGGATTGAAGTGGCGAGAAAATTCAGCATTTTTGGATTGTTTGGTGTTGTCTTGCATGTAGCACGATACAGAGTTGAGTTACTCATCCAATCTCTATTACGAACCAGTGTTTTGAGGGTAAACCAAAGCACAAGAGAGAACAGAAGTATTGAGAAGACCATTTTGGCTGTTTTACTATTCTTGAGCTTTTTAAATGTACACCAGGCTCCATAGGCGACTATCATGGAGAATCCCATGCTGGGGATGTACAGGACTCTCTCTGCTATCACAAAGCCCACAGGGAAGAACAGGTTGGAGGCTGGGATGAAGGGAATGATCATCAGACACAGACCAAACAGGAGCTTTCTGTGGTGGGCGTCTCTGGTGCTCATGGCATAGCAGCCCACGGAGAGGAGGCTGGCAAATGTGGCCAGGGTGAGCAGGTTGCGGGGATCAGTGAGAGAGGCAATGGGGGGAATGGTGCCCATGGCATACTCAGCACACAACTGGGAGGGACTCAGTAGCAGCCACACATTCAACACACACAAGTAAATCCAGTGAAGCTGACGCAGAGGTGTCGGAAAGGCCATGGCAGGATTATTAAAACTGTGACAAAATAATAAAATAAAATTAATATGAGAATTTTTAACTTCACTTGTACTGACTGTGAAAAATCTGGTGGTCCATTGTTCAACTTGAAACGGAAGTAGAGAAACGTGAGCACAAAGACAGTGCACATAGCAGCACGTCTAGCAAACTGGAGCAGCCACTTCTCGTGGACTGGAGACAAGTCTGATTTGGACCCAAACACAGCTCTCAATATGATGCCAACATTCATCTGTGAGATGGAGAGTATTGTAATGGCTCGAGTACTTTGGTGCATTAAGGCACTACGTTTTTAAGAAGGTTGAGCATCTATATAGCCACAGATTGTGGGTTAAACACTCAACTATTAATGACAGTGATTGCTGTTCATGTATACCTTTCTGTGTATTAGTAGTTCGTAAAACAGACAGATAGTCACTGCTGTGATCCCAATCTCCTTACTCAGAGCAGAACACAGTATGAGTAGGAGAGAAAGTACAAACCACCCTACAGAGAGAGAAAGAGAGAAAGAGGGGGGGGGGGGGGATTTTAGTTATACATGCATGAGTGTGGAAACTAAAAAAACTTGTAGCTACATACCGGTCTTTTGGGTGGTAAGAGATCTTTTATAGGCATGGATGGCAAGTAAAGTGAACAGTCCTGCCAGTACTTCGGCTCTTCCAACTAATCCAGACACCTTCATTGACAAATTGATGCACTAACTTTCATACAAATATGACCTATATTATAACTCACTGCTTCAGTGTGTATGGGGTGTACAGCAAACAGTAGTCCAGCTATCAGTGCCGGCCACACTTCACTGAAGACCACACCACACAGCAGTACATACAGGTAGCACACTGCACTGTGTAGGAGCACGTTCACCAAGTGGTAGCCCAGTGGCTGTAACTCATGCAGCATGTAGTTTAGTCTGAAAGTAGCCACAGTCAGAGGTCGATAGGACTTATGGCTGTCTGAAGAACTCATCAATGTTCCCCAGAAATCATTCCAAAGCAAGTTAAACCACGAAGTCTCATTTGTACGAATATCCACGTTATGAAAAACAGCTCTATTGTCATCAAAGCTAAATGTAAGATCGAGGGAATTGATATATACTAACACACTTAACACTGCACAGACAGTTGCAGAGGTCTTGATCTGAGAACTAACACTTGATTTTTCTTTCATTTTTACAACATTAACAGTGATTTAACTATACACAACAATGCCCTCTGACTAGCTATATATCATGTTTATGCCACTATATAACTGGACAGCAATGCAATATGATAGCTGGTAATCATGTAGATGGTAGTAATAGCTACCAGTGGTTGGTATGCTATGCAGTATGAGGCTTCATATATGTTTGTGTAAATATAAGTACCGTGACACAAGCCATATATGAACTACTCCTACATGCGATTATGTGGAATGGCAAATTCTTGCCTTCTTTTGTGGTCGTTGGGAAATTTGTTAAAGTGAACAAGTGGGTGCGTGCTGGGATATGTCATATGACTCTTTTTGAAAATGACCGCGCAAGCGCGCGCAATCGCGCGAGCGTGAGATATAGAGCGCATGAGTAGCGATTCCCCGACCTCAATGCTTTGTAGTGACCGCATAGCGCATCCTATATGAGGATTCCCTTGGCACAGGATCACTAGAGACTCATGGCGGCCTGTGGTTGGCTTTCAGTAGGAACAGCAGCAAAGGTCTGCGCCCTGGTGGGTGCTTTGGTCTATCTGAATTCACTAGGACTTCGGTTTTGTTTCGATGACGTCGCCGCTATAGAGGAAAATATGGATTTGAGGCCGAACGTTTCTTGGTTTAATATGTTTCGGAATGACTTCTGGGGTATGGCTATGGAGGAGAGGGACAGCCATAAGTCCTACCGACCTCTGACTGTGGCTACTTTCAGACTGAACTACATGCTGCATGAGTTACAGCCAATGGGCTACCACTTGGTGAACGTGCTCCTGCACAGTGCAGTGTGCTACCTGTATGTACTGCTGTGTGGTGTGGTCTTCAGTGAAGTGTGGCCGGCACTGATAGCTGGACTACTGTTTGCAGTACACCCCATACACACTGAAGCAGTGAGAAAAGGGAGGGGCTGGGGTCATGCACACCTCAATGCACACCAATATATCATCTACACAGGTTACAGGATTAGTCGGAAGAGCTGATGTACTGGCATGTCTCTTCTTTCTGGTCTCCATATTTACATACAAACGCAGCCTCTCTTCAGGAACATGTAAGCCTATACCACCTCTGAGTGTGTTACTATTAACAACTAATCTCATATTTCAGTTTCTAGGTTTTTGGTACCAACTCTCTTACTCGTTCTGTGTTCTGCACTGAGTAAGGAGATTGGGATCACAGCAGTAGCTGTGTGTCTGGTCTATGAGCTACTAATACACAGAAAGGTAGACAACTACCAGTCCATCAAGCAGTACTTGTAATGATTTTCTCTCTCGTGTGTGTGTGTGTGTGTGTGTGTGTGTGTGTGTGTGTGTGTGTGTGTGTGTGTGTGTGTGTGTGTGTGTGTGTGTGTGTGTGTGTGTGTGTGTGTGTGTGTGTGTGTGTGTGTGTGTGTGTGTGTGTGTGTGTGTGTGTGTGTGTGTGTGTGTGTATTGCATGTAGATGAATGTAGGATCACTTCTAGTGTTTATAGGGGGCAGGAGAAAGACTTCTATTCCACAGTGGCTTAAATCCATCACATTTCGTGCTTGTATATTTGGTGGATTCACGATACTGTTTCTCTACTTACGACTTAAACTCAATAAAACTCCACCTATATTTTCTGGTGAGTTGTGTGGATTTTTGGATTTGTAGTGATTGTTCTTTTTTATTTGTGTAGTTAGTAATAATCCTGCTTTGAATTTTCCGACACCACTGCGTCAGCTTCACTGGAGTTACTTGTGTGTGTTGAATGTGTGGCTGCTACTGAGTCCCTCCCAGTTGTGTGCTGAGTATGCCATGGGCACCATTCCCCCCATTGCCTCTCTCACTGACCCCCGCAACCTGCTCACCCTGGCCACGTTTGCCAGCCTCCTCTCCGTGGGCTGCTATGCCATGAGCACCAGAGATGCCCACCACAGAAAGCTCCTGTTTGGTCTGTGTCTGATGATCGTTCCCTTCATTCCAGCCTCCAACCTGTTCTTCCCTGTGGGCTTTGTGATAGCAGAGAGAGTCCTGTACATCCCCAGCATGGGATTCTCCATGATAGTTGCCTATGGAGCCTGGCTACTCATTTCTAACCAACACAGCACCAGTGTATCAAGACTACTCAAACTCACCCTAGTATATCTGATCTTAATACATGGAACAAAGACAATACTAAGAAACTCAGACTGGAATGATAACTATGCGCTCTATCTGTCGTCTGTTCGGACACTACCAAACAATGCTAAAATGTGGTCCAACCTCGCAACTACGGCAAGTAAAAGAGGAGAGACAAACGATTCTGAGGCGTTTTTTCGACATGCCCTCGACATTGAACCCAACTTCACCACTGGTTGGATGAACCTCGGCTACCTCTTGAAAGAGGAGAACAGAACCGATGAAGCTATTCAGGTATAGTTATAGAAAATTACTCCAAGAAAGGCAAGGCAAGGCAATACAGGAAAATGGGGCAAAGCACAACACAACTCACCCAATGCAGTCATTTTTCAAAGAAAAATTGGCTACCTCGGGTGAGATTTGAACCCACAGATATACATTCTCTTACCAACTAAACTGTTCATCTGACTGAGCCAGTATATGCCAGTTCATCAGGTTGAGATCCTGTTTGATTTGTATATAGGATCTGGCCCAGCCAGCTGAGCTGCCTCGGTAGCTTAGTTGGTAAGAGCATCGCCTGGAAAGCCGATGGACATAGGTTCGAGTCCCAGCCTTAAAAATGACTGTTGTGGGCGAGTTGTGTTGTGTTGCTTTGCTTTGTAAGAGCATCACCTGGAAAGCCAATGGACATAGGTTCGAGTCCCAGCCTTAAAAAATGACTGTTGTGGGCGAGTTGTGTTGTGTTGCTTTTCTTTTCTGTTGTGGTGTTGTTGCCTTGCCTTTCTCAGCATCTCTTGGAGTGATTGTTCATGTGATTCAATCACTCTTGTCCTATAGATCTACAGAGCAGCAGCTGACCTAGTCACAATTGGCCTGTCTGATCCCCAATCAAACATCAATGTCTCCCCCAAAGACATTAAGGTCTACACAGCACTGGCCAATATGCTGCGCGAATATCCAGAGAGCTATCAGGAGGCTTATGAGCTGACAAAGAAAGCAGTGAAGAATGAACCGAAATGGGAAGAAGCGCACAACATGATGGGAAACTGTTTGTTAAATCTGGGAAGATACAGTGAGGCTAGAGATGCTTTCAAAAAATCTGTAAGTCCATGCACTTCTTTGACTCTTTTGCTGTCCCTTGCTCTGAAATGTATCAAGGATCCTTATTCTTTTCTTCAAGGTGAAGTTAAAGCCAGACTATGCCATAGCACACTCAAATCTAGGTAATGCCCACCAGGAGCTGGGAGAGATGATAGAGGCTGAGGAACAGTATCGCGAGGCTCTGAAGTTGGACGAAACTCACCTGCTTACCAAGTTTAGATTGGCAAAGCTTATTTCTGATGTTAACCCTAAAACACTGCAGAGACTAATGGAAGCTGATTCCCTGTAAGGCCTATAATATGTGATAATTATTGCAGTGCTAGCAAGCTGTCACATATGATATTTCTCCCAAACATATAGGCTCACATGTATATTATACTACCTTTCACTAGACTTATAGATGTGTTAGAGGAAGATCCGGAGAATGGCAATGCTACTTTCTGTCGTGGTTTGGTCCAGTACGATCTCAACAACTACACAATGACTGTCGAGTTATTTCTACAGACGCTCAATATTACACCCAATCACTCAGGGGCCCTCTACAACTTGGGAGTCCTGCACAGTCGTAAGTATATATACGAATGCAAAATTAATACAGAACGCATAATTTAATACTCATAAAAATTTAATAAACCCTTGTGAATATAATTAACTGACTAGAAATAACTACCAGTAAAATGCACCGAATCCTAAATCTGTAAAAAAATGTACGTGCAAATAATTGTCATAATCCAGATTATTATAATCCTAGCAATAGTCAGCACTAACCTAGCACCTTAGAGGCTAGCAATACTTAGTAACTGCATTTCCTTTTATAGAAATGGAGCGCTACCCTGATTGTGTCGAGAGGCTGATTGAGTTGCGGGAGACAGACCCCACCCACTTGGGAGGAGTCATTCAGCTCGGAACCTGCTACCTACGACTCAAGGAATATCAAAAAGCCCGTGAAGCTTACACAAGTGTTCTGGAGATTGAACCAGATAACGATATGGCCCTACAGAACTATGGTGACACTATGTACACTTATTGCATTGGTTGTGTCGTACCTTTCAAGGCAATAATTTTTCTTGTATATAGTACTGCTATTTTAATGCATATATACTCAGTGTGATCTCTAATCAGGAGACTCTTAAAGTCTGCTGCTGCTGCTACATGAAATTCCACATTTTGAGTCCCTTATATTATCTCAATAATCCCAAAGGCATCTGGATTAGAGAGATTCACCGTTTCTGTATGTGTGTGTGTGTGTGTGTGTGTGTGTGTGTGTGTGTGTGTGTGTGTGTGTGTGTGTGTGTGTGTGTGTATCTTGGTGCAGGTATATTGTTGATACAGTTAAAGGAGAACGAGGAAGCTCTGGAGGTGTTTTCTCACTTGTTGAAACTATTTCCAGAAAACGAGTCATTTATCAAACAGATCGACAACCTGAATCATCATCTGGAGAAGAAGAGACAGAGATTGGCTGCTCAGGGATCAGATTCAGAACCAACTGCTTCTCAACCTGAAGAATCTTCCACCATACCTCCATAATGACTCCACCCACTAGCTAAAAACATATATAGTGATAATTTTCCAGTATTAGGAATGATACAATTTTACTGTCTTGTATTATTGCATAATTCAAAACACCTATGCAATGTTTGATTCAAAAAATCTTGACCATGATTTTAAAACGATGTATCCTTGGGGAATCACTCATCATGAAAGTAGTGCTATATAGCGCTGTTATCACTGCCTGCTGTCAGCCTCTGTTGTATCGTCAGGACCTGTCTGGAGTAGCCAGCATTGTCTGGGTACTGCCTTGTCAGTTTCTGAAAGATCTCCAGAGCCTTATCGTATTCTTTGATGTGTACTAATGTGATACCTAGAAATGGATGAAAGAAACATTGTGACTTGATCATACTCTGAAAGACTATGATAACCCCTATACACAGTACTACCGTAGTGTTACCGTACTGTGTGATATTTATTCAGGATGTCATGGGTTATTAGTGTATAAACCCCACCCACCATAGTTCACTTGTGTTGCTTCATCATCGGGGTTAATCTCCAAGGCAGCCGTGAGATATGATAGAGCCTTCTTGTAGTCCAGCATACTGAGGAGGTTTGTTCCCCTCAGAAATAACTTCTCATGAGTCATGACCGATGTGTGTCTCTCTGCCTTGGAAAACCACTCTTCTGCTTCAGCAAACCTACGCTTCTCTGAGAGGAGGGAGGGGGAGAGTAAACATTTTTTCTGTAGTATATATGTGCTCTTGCTCACTATACAAGTATTCAGCCTTGATCCAGTATATTGACGAGTCGTTGGGAGTGATCTCAATAGTTCGGTCAATATATTCCAGAGCTAGAGAGACGTCTCCTAGTACGGAATGGAGGATTGCTACCGAGAAGGTCAGATTCCCATTATCCGGTTCAACTAGCAGTAAGTCAGACGCTCTGTAGATTGAAACAAATCCCATGCAATACATCTAGTTTTAATGCTCCCTATACATGTTTAGTTCACAGTATTATCTATAACCTACATGGTAAGTGCCTCCATCAGTCTGTCGGTTGTATGAGCTGTTTTATGGTTAAGGATCACTTTGACTAGTCCAAACTTGTTTGAAATATCTTCACTGCCTAGAGCCAGTGCCCTGCGGTAGTGAGTCTCCGATTCATCAAACTCCTCCAGTTCTGAAAGAGCATCCGCTAGACTTGTGTGAGCCTCTGAAAAATCTTCTTTCAACTCCAACTGGATTACAAAGATAATATTATATACATACAAATAAATACAACATCAGGAAGATCATGTAGCATATTGGCTATTGCCCTTTACTTACAGACTTTTTCAAGGCTATTTTAGCCTTTGAATGTTTTCCAAGTTTGATAAGCACTTTCCCCATGATGTGATAGGGTGCCTCCCAATCTGGTAAGAGCTCTGCTGTTTTCTTGCTCCACTTAAACGCTTCTTCATACCTTGTGGGAATATAATTATCTATGTGTAGTTATATAGCAGGTCGTGTATGTAAGGAGTACTTATACCTGTCAGTAAAAGTGAGAAGTAGTCGAGCTAGCTCCAGAAGAACTTTCCTGTCTGATAAATAATAGTGGAGGTTTTCCCCATTCACTCCTTTCATTATCAGTTCTGCTGCCTGTTCAGCTTGCTGTGAATGGCAATACACGGCTATATACATAAGTAGGAACAGGGGGGCCAGGGGGCCCAATATTTTAGGAGGGGGATCTATCCTACCCAATAATTATATACCCAGCTACATATTTGAGTTAAGCATATGCAATCCAGTAAAGAGTTAAGTTACTCTGGCCAATAGACAAATTGCCCCCCCCCCCCAATATTTTTTTACTCCATTGATATATACACAATGCACACACATACGCTAAGAATTGTCTGACCTCAATTGCCTCCATATACTTCTCCTCTCTCTTAAGGACACGAACCATGCCGACATAACCCGAAGTAAAGAGTGGCTCTACTTCAATAGCCTTTCTGAAAAATGGTCCAGCCAAGGTCCTGTTGCCATTTTTGTAGTAGGTGTTCCCGAGAAAATGCCACATTTTGGCACTTGTTTTACTGACTTTGAGACCAGAAGAAAAGAGCGTAGTGTTATCTTTCCAATCCCAGTTCCTAGTATAGGTCTTTATGGAGTGAGTCAGCAGCAAAAACATGATTATAGATTTTGTTAGTTTATTCAACGAAATGTGCTGTCTGTTTGAAATGAGTAATCTTGATAGACTGGTGTTGTGTTGGTTAGAAATGAGTAGCCAAGCTCCATAGGCAACTATCATGGAGAATCCCATGCTGGGGATGTACAGGACTCTCTCTGCTATCACAAAGCCCACAGGGAAGAACAGGTTGGAGGCTGGGATGAAGGGAACGATCATCAGACACAGACCAAACAGGAGCTTTCTGTGGTGGGCGTCTCTGGTGCTCATGGCATAGCAGCCCACGGAGAGGAGGCTGGCAAACGTGGCCAGGGTGAGCAGGTTGCGGGGGTCAGTGAGAGAGGCAATGGGGGGAATGGTGCCCATGGCATACTCAGCACACAACTGGGAGGGACTCAGTAGCAGCCACACATTCAACACACACAAGTAACTCCAGTGAAGCTGACGCAGTGGTGTCGGAAAGGCAATGGCAGGATTATTATCCCTGAAATAAATCATTATACTTGTCAATTCATGTATGCATGTGTACAATAAATGTAATCAGTATATATACCATACTTGCATTACAGTGTTAGTATTGTGGGCACATACAGTACTCACATATGGAATGGAGGAGGTCCCTGATTAAGTGTAATTCTCATCCAATAGAAACTGACAGAAAATATGCCAAGAACAAGAGCTCGAACAATAAAAGTCCACATAGAGACATCCCTTGCTCTAAGTCCCTTAGCATGCCTTTTTGAATCCTGTGATTCATAGCCATTACACATTAATACAAATGCACATATGTGGGAAGTGATTTTGATAGATATGAACTTGTAGGCATATATAGCTGTATTGTAGTGGACTCTTGAATTGCTATACTCACTTTCCCATGAAGTACTATCTCATATGCCAGACAGAGCACTGTGGCAGTGATACCAATCTCCTTACACAGAGCACCACACAGTATACATAGTAATGATGTAAGGAACCACACCAGAGAATGAACTGTTTTATCAAGATAAAATAAAAGTAGTAATAGTTCCGGATATTTAACCAATGAGCAAGTGCAGGCATTTACAATAATATAGTTTGATTTTGTATAGATATATATTTGTGTGTGGTGGGGTTTGATTGTAGGTAAGGAACTGACTATTTTGTGTGACGCGTAATGACTTTTGGTAGCAATAAAGAGCAGCTAGGGTGAAGAGGGCACACAATATGTCTGCACGACCAACCACACCAGATACCTGTACACATACATAGTGGTATGATAAGCACTGGGATTTGTTAGTGAGAAAGAAGTTAACTCACTGCCTCAGTGTGTATGGGGTGTACAGCAAACAGTAGTCCAGCTATCAGTGCCGGCCACACTTCACTGAAGACCGCACCACACAGCAGTACATACAGGTAGCACACTGCACTGTGCAGGAGCACGTTCACCAAGTGGTAGCCCAGTGGCTGTAACTCATGCAGCATGTAGTTCAGTCTGAAAGTAGCCACAGTCAGAGGTCGATATGACTTATGACTCTCTCCATCACTAATACTTTTCCCCCAAAAGTCATTCTTGAATAAATTCAACCATGACACATTTCCAAGCAGATCGGGATTACTCACAATGGCAGCAGCATCATCAAGACAGAATTGAAGATTTAGTGAGTTACAAAAGAGAATCAGACCGAGGACAGCACTTAGTTTCGCCGCCACATTCACATCCATATCCAATACCGCTCCTACGTACGTATACCAGTTACTAAATTGATATGCTTCACGTTAATATATAGCTCTGCTACATTTATCACAGCATGTACAGACGCAGAGAAACGGACGAGTAGTACGGGCCTACGTATACCGCATACTATAACTCCACTATGTCGGTGTGAGAATTTACGTCTTTAATGAAAATGTTACATGTTTTGGGTGTAACAGAAGGTAAACAACATATATAAGTCTTTACATCCGCTAGTTGCGGTGAAGTGAAATGCGTATTCCCGTAGCGGCTCTTACAAGTTGGTACTCCCACTAACCGCATACATTCTTACGTTGCTATGAACGTATAAAATTACATTATGGATCTGAAGGAATTGTAATTGGTTAGATAGTGAAATTGTAGCTAGCCATGGAGACTAAAGGAGCTGCATTTCTTTGTTCTTGTATCGGATTTCTTGTATACCTCAATTCATTGGGACTACAATTTTGTTTTGATGATGAAATTGCCATTAATAAGAATCATGATGTAATGTCGAATAGTTCTTGGAGTAATTTACTTTTTAATGATTTTTGGGGTAAGCCAATTAGCTCTTCGGACAGCCATAAGTCCTACCGACCTCTGACTGTGGCTACTTTCAGACTGAACTACATGCTGCATGAGTTACAGCCACTGGGCTACCACTTGGTGAACGTGCTCCTGCACAGTGCAGTGTGCTACCTGTATGTACTGCTGTGTGGTGTGGTCTTCAGTGAAGTGTGGCCGGCACTGATAGCTGGACTACTGTTTGCTGTACACCCCATACACACTGAGGCAGTGAGTCTGGAAACAGCTCCGAGTATATATTAATCAAGTAAACTTATTCTCTACAGGTTAGTGGTGTTGTAGGCAGGGCTGACGTGCTCTCTGCACTCTTTTCCATCCTGGCAGTTTTCTCATACAGAGCAGCACTTACCTCTTCAACAAAATCCCAAAGTAAATCAGGCACCATATTAGCTACATGCTCTCCTAACCCACTTTATATTCAACCAACTTCAGAGTGTGGTCGAGTCGTACTTTCTCTCCTACTCATACTGTGTTCTGCTCTAAGTAAAGAGATTGGGATCACAGCAGTGGCTATCTGTCTGTTTTATGAGTTACTAATACACAGAAAGGTATGAATTGAACAGCTACCACGTGGTAGGTCATATATTTTGGTCTCTTATTCAGCTCAATGTTGGCGATGTCTTTGCTGCAGTCAGGTCTGATCAGATGCCTGTATGGTGTGTTAGGCTGATTGCATCAGCTCTTATTTTCGGGATATTTGCAATAGCATTTCTAGCGTTACGACTAGTGCTTAATCAAGGCCCACCTCGCCTTACTTTTGTGTAAGTTGTCAAAAATAGCCCTTTTATGTGTAATGGTTAAGTTTGTTTCCATTGCAGAGAAGTTAATCCTGCAGTTGATTTTCCGACACCTCTGCGTCAGCTTCACTGGAGTTACTTGTGTGTGTTGAATGTGTGGCTGCTACTGAGTCCCTCCCAGTTGTGTGCTGAGTATGCCATGGGCACCATTCCCCCCATTGCCTCCCTCACTGACCCCCGCAACCTGCTCACCCTGGCCACGTTTGCCAGCCTCCTCTCCGTGGGCTGCTATGCCATGAGCACCAGAGACGTCCACCACAGAAAGCTCCTGTTTGGTCTGTGTCTGATGATCATTCCCTTCATCCCAGCCTCCAACCTGTTCTTCCCTGTGGGCTTTGTGATAGCAGAGAGAGTCCTGTACATCCCCAGCATGGGATTCTCCATGATAGTCGCCTATGGAGCCTGGCTACTCATTTCTCACAAAACACTCAGACCAACAGCAAAATCCATCATTGCAATTCTCCTTGTTCTACACACTGCCAAAACACTTAATCGCAACCAAGACTGGTCGAATAATCTCACACTCTTCTCATCTGCACTAAGAGTTGGGTCAAAGGATCTGATTGTACTAAATAACTTGGCAGTAACTCTACGGGAAGGGGATAATTTGGAACTGGCTGAGGCAGTGCTGAGGCACTCAATGGAGGTTGATCCCTCGTACATCTCGACACACATGAGGTTGGCACAATCATTGAAGGATCAGCAGAGATACCAAGAGTCGATTGAGGTATGACATAACACGCATGGCATTTGTGAAGAGAAATTCTTGGTTGGTCAGACTTCATGATAAGAAATGTATCCAAAATTCTAATCTTCCTTTCAGCTGAAATGTCAGCATTCAAGGAAGATTGTATAGTATTGGATTAATTAGTAATCAAATTCTCTCCTTCAGATATATGAAATGGCTGAGAAGTTGGTCACACAGAGTTTCTCCAATGATTCACACATCATGCGTCCAGATGGCAGTACCAGAGTCTACATGCAGCTGGCTAGCTTGCTGCTAACACACACAGAGCGGTACCACGAGGCATACCGACTCACTAGGAAGGCCGTCAGAGTAGAAGAAGATTGGGAACAAACACACAATTTGATGGGGAAATGTCTCGTAAAACTGGAGAGGTACTCAGAGGCAGCAGTCGCTTTCAAAAAAGCAGTGAGTTATGATGCCTACCCCCTATAGGCCTTGCCTATTCTATCTTATGTAAGAGTATTATGGCACATTATTATATGGTAGTTGGAGCTGAAGGAGGACTTTGCAGGGGATCATACAAGTCTGGGGGAGACTCTGTTAGAGCTGGGAGAGTTGGATGAAGCAGAAGGACACTTTCGGCGAGCAATGACTCTGGATAGTGAGGACACAGTGAACAGACTTAGACTAGTTAAGGTTATCCTTGATCATACAACGGCTCAAACAACGGAAAGACTGACAGAGGCAGTTAACATGTAAGTTATATAATATGTATGTAACAGAATGAGCATTGTGTTCACATGCAGTGCATTGAGGCTACACGACTTGGAACCGGATAATGGGAATGTGACATTATCCCTCGCCATGCTCCACGAAAAACTTGGCGATGGTACACGAGCTCTGGCATACATGGAGGAGGTAGTTGCAAATAATCCCAACATGATATATCTCCATATGGCACTCAGCCAACTCTATTATAGTGAGCCATTCATTTAGCTTTGTTAAATTACGTCTCAAGAATGCATCTATCAGACCTTAGTCAAGTATCAAGGATACGTTTATAAGGGTACCCTGAGAATAGACATTATATACAGAGCACCTTTTACTACCGTAAATATCATGTTTGCCAATTTTTATCTGAAGTCAGGACACTTTTTATTCTCAATAGTGTCGTTTTTTCATGCAGAAGCAAAAAAGTATGCAAAGTCTAAGGCTGAACTGCACTGGGTCCTTGATCAGACTTCAAATGACACTAGAGCACTCCTACAGCTAGGGACCATCCATCTGGGGATGAAGGAGTACCCAGAGGCCAGAACCTATCTCCAAGCTGCTGTAGAAGCCAGTCCAAATGAAGAGGCCGCACTTGTTAACTATGGTGGGCTCCAATTACACTATACTTTGGCAAATATTTAGTAATACTTCATTTGAAGCCTGCACATAACAATAACAACTAAATGAAGATACCAAACGAATAGGAAAAGATTTACATTTTCAGGTCCCACGTCCGTAGCCTGTGTAACTAGATATCTGTACATAGTCTAAGGATGCAAGTCACTGTTCTTCCATTTCCAGGTCTATCCCTCATCCATACAAGAGACAATCACAGGGCAAAGGAGGTATTTCAGAAACTAGTAAGTAACTTCCCCAACAATCCATCGTATGCACAGCAAGTCAGTTTTTTAGAGAAACAGCTCAAAAAGACAGTGGATAGTCCATCAGAACACAATGCAACAAAGTAGAGTTAAAAGTTATTTCATTTCATGCGAGGTATACACATGCACTTGTGCAGCACCATGCATAGTACAGAATCAGCAATTTCAAAATGCGATGAATATTTTTCAAAAGCTGTATTGCTTTGCAATTGTGCGAATCACGACATATAAAAAACAAACTTTATCTGAAGATGATGAGAGCTATACACAAGTGAAATTTAAAAAACCTATGTCACAGTACTACTTTGATAATGATGGGGGTTACCTCATGGCATTTTTCTTTCCATTGCTAGTGGCTGAACTGAGCTGAAGTTTGGCCTGTTCCAAGTGCTTCCTTGCTGCGTCGTGGGTGGGGTCTAACTGGAGGGTTTTAGAGAAGAGCTGGATTGCTTCTGAAAAATTCCCGGCCTCTGCTTTAGCAACTCCTGAAAAAGAAATTTGGCATGTGAAAAAAGAATTTGGCTAGAGGTGTCCTCATTTTAAGTTGTTCTGATATGAGGGGTTCCAGTAAATCATCCCACATTCTAATTATAGATGATGAATAGGGTCTCACCCAAATTATGTAGAGCAATGGTATGATTTGGATGCTGACTCAAAACCAGTTCATACATTTCCTCTGCCTTGTGTCTCTGCGACAGTCTCATGTAGCAATCCCCCAGTACTTGTGCTCCATTAGCGTGATCTGGCTGCATTGCCACAAACCTCGACAACACCTTGATGGCGTCTTCGTAGCGCTGGAGGTGATTGTACAGCAACCCAAGGTTATAGAGAGCACTCCGATAGCTGGGGTCCAAGTCCAGCGTTCGTTTAAACCACTCTTCAGATTTCTGTATATTCTGGAGGTCAAGGTACACAAGAGCCAGGTGGAAACTTGCTCGACTATTTGATGGATCAAGTGACAGCACCTCACGCAATCTGTGTAAATGATATACATGTACAACTTGATTATCACACCTTCAAAGCTATTATTTCACTAAGCTGAATACTAGCAAAGATACAAAATACATATTGCATGCCAGCCTTGTTGTGTGCACAGTTGCAGTGTTAATGCCTTACAGTGTTTCTGCTTCTTCCTTTTTCTGTTTGTCTTTAGCCTCCTGGAGCAGTAGAGCCAGGCTCAGCATTGAATAGTTGTGACGATCGTCAATAGCTAACGCCTGTCGGTAGCACCGTTCGGCCTCTCTCTTCTCTCCAAGCTGTATGTGAGCTGTTCCTAAATTAAACAGTGCATCTGTATATCCGGGATTGTAGTATAGTGCCTTCTCAAATGACAATTTCGCATCAACAGTTCTATTCATTTTCAACAGAATATCTCCCTTGTTTAAATGAGCTTCGATGAAATCCGGTTTCATGGACAAGGCTGTTTGATAGAGGTTATATGCTTCGTGAAGCCTTTGGGGATCCATCTTTATGAGGTTGGCAAGGTTGTAATAGACGTTGATGTGACTCGGTGCCACGCGGAATGACTTCCCAGTTGGCATGAGATCGATAGCCACTTGGTAGGCCTGTCACAGGTAGGAATAACACAGAGTTAAGACTATACAGTGAAACCTCTATATAATGGTCACCCTTATAGGAGCAAGTGGCTGTTATAGAGAGGTGACCTTATTATAGAGTTTTACTTTGACTAAGGGACTCTACTCAGTGACCACTACACACTAGGTGACTGTCTAACTGAGGTGACCACTAAGTGAGGTTCCAATCTTACATGTATTAGTTAACTCCACCTATAAAGGCACTTTGCTCCCTCATGTAATAAGTATAAATACACACACACACACACACACACACACACACACACACACACACACACACACACACACACACACACACACACACACACACACACACACACATACCTGCTCGGCTTCTTCAAATCTTCCTAGGTGTTTCAACACTCGGCCCAGATTAATGAATGCTCCTATGTCATCTGACTGCACTTCGGACGCCTTGCGAAACATTTGCTCAGCAAACACGTAGTCTTCCTTTCTCTCCAGTTCGTGGCCAAGGTTGTTGTACACCTTCCCATTGTGCGGATTATCACGTATGGCAGATTTGAACAACACCATATCAGAATACCAGTCCCTGTTCCGGACTAGAGTTTTGGAAGCATGCGTCAGAATAATGATCGACAGACCTAAAATGACAACAGGTTTAACTAGCTTGGAACTAGTCCTTTGTAGAAGATGCCAGGCTCCATATCCAACTAGCATACAGAATCCCATACTGGGGAGGTAGAGAACTCTCTCAGCCACTACAAAGCCCACAGGAAAGAACAGGTTAGAGGCTGGGAGGTAGGGGAATATCATAAGGGATAAACTCAGAATCACAGACTTGTGACTTCGTTCTGAAACTCCATGAAGACAGAGGACGATTACTGAAACAAATGTCAATATTGTGAGCAGATTTCGTGGGTCATTAATCGTCCTAATTAGAGGGACAGTCCCCATAGTCCAATCGGCACAGAGAAAGGATGGATCCAGAAGGAGCCAGGAGTTGGCGAAACACAAGTACAACCAGTGGAGCTGGCGATATGGAGAGTCTAGTGTTACAGCTGGATTATCATGACTGCAACAGGAGATAAAGAACGCTACCTCATACATGAAACTATGCACTCAAAATGTCTACTAGAGCAAAAATCACTAGCTAGTCCTTACAGATGCTTATCTCAGTTAGTGTTTTGTGTGCTGTTTATGTCTTACTCTGTGAAAACTGGCAGCTCAGCCTTCATGATCTTCACTCTCATGATCATTATGGTTACTGTGAATCCAGCAAGTAGAGTACCACGAGTCAGTAGAGGTCGTAGCCACTTTGGTAGGGACTGCTTGCCTGGGGTAGCTGATAAGAGAGAGGCGAGAACGGTCCATAAGTCAAGCTGTGGATATAGAGGTAGAGCAGTAGGCAATGAAGTGTACGCACACACACACACACACACACACACACACACACACACACACACACACACACACACACACACACACACACACACACACACTCACTTTCTGAGCAAGAAACATATCCAATGTAAAGCAGACTGCCACCACAGTGATCCCCTGCTCCTTGCTCAACACAGAACACACAGCTAGTACCAAGGCCACACCAAACCACCGTTGACCTGGGCAACAGATATACATATGCACTGAAGTTAGAGAATACTCATTGTGACAGGGACGTAATAACTAGCCATGTTCCCAGGGCCAGGGACCCAGGCTACTCAGCCTACGCTAAGTTACTGATGTCGAAAAGCGGTGGGGTGACTGCCCTACCTGCCCTAACGGCCTAATGGTAGTTACGCCCATGCACAAACTATTAACATTGATATTTTGAGCAAACATAGCTAAGTTATCACAGGCTGCAGCTAGGACCGTGTATCAGAGAGATGATTGAATAAAGGAATTGTGATGGACATTACTTACCTCTGCCCAGTGCTCCCTTGTGGTAAGCAAAGAGAGCTAGTAAGAAGAAGAGAGCTGAGAGTGTTTCAGCTCTGCCAACCACACCTGCAACCTGAGGTTGAGGGAGGAGAGAGAATTGTTGTATTAACCCTTTCACTGGTGTAGCGGCCACATAGCGGCTACACCAATGAAAGAGTTAATTTATTTGATGTCAAACATTCCTTTAACTACATCCCCTAATCAGCATACACATCTTGTTACAAACTTTCACAGACGACTAGACATTTATCACTCCAGGCACAGTGTAGCTAATATCATCTCCTTTGATCTATCGTTACATGCCAGAGGGAGTGGAGAACTAACTGGTACGTGATAGCATCTCACATTAACTGCCAAAGAAATGTATACTGGCAACCCCCTAGACAGACGCACATTTGTAAAATTTTTTGCTCCTCCTCCACAACACATATAGACCCATAAAAATATGTGTTAATCGTAAACAAAATATCTGCACTATTAGCGGGAAATATTTGAACCACGGTAATCCCTGCCTATGGTATCTGGATGGTATGACAGCAGATCAAAGTCCGTGGCAGCTTGGGGGGTAACTGAAGAAAGTTGAAAAGGAGGTTAGTCTTTGACCCCCACACTTTTAACACACGCTCAAATTCCATGTCGTAAGGTGTTAGCAATAGATTGCATTTACAGCAGGTGTGAGGCACGAATACGTATTCAGTATTCGTGCCTCACAAATGCATTGAATTTGAAATTGGAGAGGAAAGGTGTTTTTTTACTCACTGCCTCAGTGTGTATTGGGTGTACAGCAAACAGTAGTCCAGCTATCAGTGCCGGCCACACTTCACTGAAGACCACACCACACAGCAGTACATACAGGTAGCACACTGCACTGTGCAGGAGCACGTTCACCAAGTGGTAGCCCAGTGGCTGTAACTCATGCAGCATGTAGTTCAGTCTGAAAGTAGCCACAGTCAGAGGTCGGTAGGACTTATGACTCCCTTCCACATGCATCGGTGTTCCCCAAAAATCATTTTGTAGAAGATTCAACCACGGCACCTCAGGTCTGTGGGACAATCCACATATCCATAATGGCACACATTGTACATTGAGCAAATACATGAGCTTAGCATACTAGCCCAATAGGAGAAAGTAAGAAAGAAAAGAAAGGGCCCCGCCCAGCTACACTCCATGTAATTGAATAGGCAAGACCACTAGAGGGCCAGTCTCGTGCCCAGACCACACCCCGCAGGGAAAGGGTCTGGTCGCTTTCGCCACATTTCTTGGGACTCATTAAAATTCAGTTTGAGAAATCAAACTACCAATCACAATCGCAGAAGCAGTTTATGTATTTCTACGTAGGTGGTTCTGCGAAATTTCTTTCTAATTTTACGTACAGTCCCAAGATCTTCGGGTGTGGTCTGGAAACGAGACTATTGTACTACGCACTATAATTACTTCCGTTGGATGCGAAATTTCGTTCCTATCCTTTCTAATTTTACGTACAGTCCCAAAAAATGTGGCGAAAGCGACCAGACCCTTTCCCTTCGGGGTGTGGTCTGGGCACGAGACTACTAGAGGGTAGCCTCAGGCTCATATACTGTGTATGGCATGACATACAGGGTGTGTATAGTTGCAGGGATACACTGCTAAGGCTCTCCTGTTTCTCACGTTCCTAAGGCCTTCCTGATCATGGAGGACTTACCGGAGATCTTGATTCTCTGTAATGGCCGAGAGGTCATCGAAACAAAACCCACAATCGAGAGTGTTGAGGTAAGCTATGAATCCAATTATAGCACATGTGACAGCTATGGACCTGA